>JAHMML010000012.1:991284-1021960 GCA_020341155.1 Eciton burchellii | reverse complement strand
GAGAGAGAGAGAGAGAGAGAGAGAGAGAGAGAGTCACCCGTACTTTATCGGATATATTCACTTTGTAGCATGGTACCGTAAGCCAATTAACAGACGAATGATGGAACACGGATAAAATTTCGGCGATTACGGATATACGTCGAAGTTAAAAATTCTCGGCTTTGCGCACGCGAATACTATGTTTAATTGAGGCTACATTCAAAATATCTCTGTTATGCGCGCGGCGCGGAGTTTACTCTGTGCCGGGCAGATACGGAGGCGCGCATTGTGCCGGATTCGCGTGCACGGTCGAAGCAATATGTAAATGTCCCTGCGTAATATTTACACGTATTTGCGCCGAGTTGCGTTGCGTATTTAATTTTCTCCTTACTCCCCGCTCGCGTTTATTAAAATTGATAATTCCAATGAAATCCTCGCAAATATTTGCCGAATTTTATACATCGATGTATCAAATATTAATGCGTAATCTGCGTTATTAGCGAAATCCGAGGCCTCGCCTGGCCGACAGCTCGCAACAGGCCAAGATTCATCCCCGCCAAGGCCAACAGACCTCTCCGCACATCGCCGCGTCGGCGATGATCCAGATCCTGCAGCCATCCCCTGCGAGAGACCCCACGACGGGCGAGTTGAGTTCATGGCGCGTGAAGGCGCGTGACCTTCTCGGCTGCAATTATCGCGTTCTCAATCAGCTCGTTATGCGGTCTTGTAATTCGAGCCTCTATCCGGGCGTCCACCTGCGTGTGTGCCTCTGTCCTCGCCTTTCCGCTTTGATCCTGCGGCCACTCTGCAGCGCGTCGCCAGAGAGCTCGGCCAGAGATCCCGAAGGAAAAGGATCGGAACGAGAGGACTTGGATTTTGTCTTCCCGCGATTCCATTCTGACGCGAGGAGAGTGCTTGGTGGAGCCTGTCGCCGCGGAGCAGAAGGGGATGAACGGGGTTACCTCCGCACTGCGCCTCTTAGCCAGTAATTGAATAACGTGTCTCAAGGTACGAGCGGGATCCGGATACCGTGATATAGTGCGATACGACCTTCGTCCGCACCTCGGCGACTTCAATCTTCTCCGCCACTTTTTCTCCCGCTTCTCCCGCGCCGCTCTCTCGTTCGGCTCGATACGCGATGAAAGATTGCCCGGCGGATAGCTCCGCACCGTTTTCGGCTAGATTCCGGGCGTTTAGCCCCGTAATCGCCCGGTCCTTCCTGTCGTCACCCTCTCGAGCAGATCGATCCGCTCGCTGCGCGTGCGGAGCCTGGATGATGTACGCGAGTCGAACTCTTAAAATATTCCCGCTGTCGGTGACGGGCGCGTACAATTCTTACTTGTCGCGAGTAAATAATGCCATGTGATAAGGAGCGGCTGAATTAATGTCGTACTCGAGGCCGCCGAAAAACAAGGGCGGATCGGCGCGTCGCGGCCTTCCTTCCTCAGGGCGTCTCTTCGGCGTAAATAATGTCGGCGTGTCCGCGCATCTCATGAGCATCCGCGTGCACCGCATATTCGGCTGCTTCGCGAACAGCAGCGAGAGAGACAGACTTAACGTATCGCCACCGTTACTGTATTATTTTCCCGCCAACATCGCCGGCGATACTTTATCCCTCCTCGCGGTATATCTCATGTGACGTAATAAGGACCATCGACGATGCCTGATGTCATTGATTCGTATTTATTTACCTTATTGATTCTCCCGTGTTATTCGGAGAAAGTCCAAAATCACGAGAAAGTCCACTATCACAAGTCGGAAATACCAAGACAATATATCTCTCCGTTCCACAAACACTCTTTCGGTAATTAAAAGTAAGCGAACCGGGAAAATATTTTCGGTAACGCGGCGTGAGCCCCGGAAATTTGCACCCTTTTGCAACATGAAAGGTCTCTCATGGCGTCACGCTTTCGCCACTTCGCCGAATATTACAGTAGATTTCACGCGTCGATCGAGGGAGAGCAAGTAGGGGTGAAGTAGGTCCGCTGTTTAACCGTTTAGAAACCGGGCGCGAGTACACGCGCGCCTTAAGTGTTTAGAAAAGAGGTGAAGCGTCCCACAACGGGCTGTGCTGTTTCCCGCGATTCGTTACAGAACATTTCCGATAGCAAATGTCGAGCAAAGAGCAACTGGGTCAACTGATGAAGAAAAACCGTTGGGTCAATAGGATATTACTGTCGTACATCTCCGAAGGGGGCGAAACCACCTACATATACATTATGACGATCAAAACGCGATCTCGCTAGAAAACAGAAAGTAGAACAAACTCATAGACATCGAACATTACCAACGACTTTCCAAAGCACGCTTCCAAATTGGATTCGGGATACTTATCCCTGCATTCGCCGGGATCGCGCTCCACGCAAGAGATTCTACGTCTTTGGGAGTAAGCACTTCGAACTGATCGCAGGACGATCTATATATTTAGAATAGCTGGGACGGTGCATCGCTACGCTGTAAAACCTCCGTCAGATTCGGAAAGGTCGCCGCCGATTGGAGACTAAAGATGGAGGAAAGCAGGATCGCGGGAAAGGAACGAAGAGGAAGATAGAGAGGGGAGGGGGAGGGGGAGGAGAACCAGCGGAAACACGGATGGAGAATACTCTACGTGCTACAGATATTCGTAGGTGCGGAGAAACAATCTGGGATCGACGCGATACGGGACGGCGGGGAGGGGGAGGAGGGTATAGGAATCGGAAGCGGGTAAAGAAAGGGCGACGGAAAGTGTAGTCTAGAAACTTTATCCACTTTGCATGCTGATGGTCACAGATTCTGGGAAGACAAAATGGCGCGCGGTAGCAAAGCGCAGAACGAGAGGGGACAAAGAGAGGGGGAGGGGGAGGCGGAGGTGGGAAACCGGCTGGCGGACGCGCGGATCGCGATTCACACAAAATCGATCCCCTTTGTGCCCCGCCGCCCCGCCCGCGACCACCGGCACCGCCMCCGCCGCCACCGTTGCCCGCCCCCCCCCCGTTCCTCCCCCTGCCCCCTGTCTCTTCTCCAAACTTTGTAGCCAATTTACGAGCGACCAAGTCAGCGCCCTTCGATTTTACGCTAATCCGATGCCGATGTCGTGCAATAGACGAGGCGAACCTCTCCCTTTACGCCGGATAGGGACCGAAGGGGATTTCATTTTCCGCGGATCGTTCACGGCGGTTCTCTGTTTCAAGGTAACCACTTTCCTTCTCTCTTCGGTTCGGTTCGGTACCCGCTTGCTCGCTTGCTTGCTTGCTCGCTTGCTTGCTTGCTTGCTTGCTTGCGAGCTCTATCTCTTCCCTGTATCTCTTTGCGTCCTCTCGCCTTCCCGCGTCCACGTTACGTCGTTCTCTCTCGTCGGCCTCTCCTCCCTGCCACGACCCTGTCCCTCGTAACTCAGCCCTGACGAGCATCCGCGGTCGTTTGAGGAGGTAATGGGGTTTACCGGGAAGAACCGCCGGTACGTTTCATCCGGTGTGGCCGATCGAGTTACAGAATTAAGTTCAGCCGTACCGGAATAACGACCAGGCCTCCCTGTTCCCTCCGAACTTCTCAACCAGCCGCTCGGCCGGCCCTTCCACTTCCGGCCGGTTTCGCGGCCGGCAGGAAAACGATTCCACCGATGAAGATTTAAGGGGAAGAAATAGCCCTCGTTCCAGCCGCGAGATGCGCGCGATGAGACTTGGTTCGGCAGGCAGCGCCCTGGATCGAAAAGGTCGCCGTGGAGTCAAAGGGCTAATGTCCCGATGGATTACGGATTACGATCGGTGCTGCAGGCTCGAGCATAGCGTGGCGTAGATAAAAGGGGCGATCGTTTCCGTTCCCTGATAAACGCTCGTCGATAGGGCGAAATTTTAATCATCCGTTGCGCGGATTCGCGCCGCGCCATCGCCGATACGATCAAACGAGCGCCGGAACGACCTCGGCGAATGTCTCAGCCAGTCGTCGCTCGTAACTGCCCCTTAAACTTGTAAAATTCCTCAATTCTCGCATCGCCGATCTCGGCGCGGACTGCGCGGCTACGATCGATCACGTTTATATGCAGGAAGGAGCGATCGCACGCGAGCTTACAGCGCGAACAGCTGCACGCGCGCTCCTCCCCGCGCGACCTCGCCGGATGATCAGCCACCGGAGCTACCTTGACTGCCAATAGCGCATTCTGTCCACCGAAAAATTGAAATTCGAGACGGTCGTATAACCGCCGCGCGGACGACTTCCCGATGCAGATACGTATTCCCAATCGTGCCGTATCCGGTGACGAGCCGCGCGGGGAGAGACGAGGAGGCGGCGGAGGAGGAGGACGGGTCGGGCGATCGAAGGCGAGGACCGAAGAGGGATGAAAGACGGAAGGAACGGGCGGGCAACCGGCAGTTGTTACGGAGACGAGCGCTGAAAGGGGTAAGAAGCCGAACGCTCGTAAAGGAGGTCGTATGGCTCGTAAACGCGCGGCGGAAAGAGAGCAGCCCCACGGTCGTCCCGGGACGCGGGAGGTTAAAAATCTCGGGGACACCGCGCGCGGCGTGGCGGGGGCGGAGACCCGCCAGCGGTGGTGGTGTTCGATTTCGAAAACCGGCGCGGCGCGATCCGGAAAAATTGAAATTCCTGGGGAGAAAAATGCGGGAATATCCGAGCGGGCGTGCGAGTCAGCTGTCATTCCCGTGATTGCACGTCCGTCAGTCATCAGGCGCGGAATGCGCCGTTCTCGTAACGCCCGTTCGACGTCCCACGGACGACGGAAGGGTTCATTAATTTTCGACGATGACGCCACAGTTCCTTCCGTGTCGGTCGGCCTGACACTCGATGTCGGCGCGCGACGTGATTCCGCGATTCCGCGATTCGTGCCTCGCCGCGCCGAAATCGCGCCGAAATCGCGTCGAAATCGCGAGGAGCCGCGGCGTGTCGCCTCCTCGTCTCCCCCGGGGACGCGCCATTACGAGGATCGTCGCTGGGCTAACGGGCTTCAAAAGCAGACGGCGATCCTCGCACGCCCGATTAATATCGACGTCGTTCCGCCTGACGTTCCGCCAGTATCGGCGGAAGATCGATCTCGCGCGTGCGATTCGCGCGTATCTCGCAACTCCGCGACGCGATTTAAGCGGATCTAAGTTACAGCGCGCCGCTCTTTCGCTGCATCCCCCCGCTGCAGCGGGGTCTTCTACCCTTATTCCGCACCGCGGGACTTGCGCGATCGGGACTCGCATCGGCCTCGGGAACGAGAATACATCGAAGCGGAGCGATCGTGGCGGTTGTCGCGCTGCAACCGTCGTCCGGTAGATTCTAAATGGCGAGGCGCGGATATATATCTGCGCATCCGGCGGGACGGAGGGGAGCAGGAGGGAGCAAGGCTAGTCCCGTTTATTGCTTCGCGTATGGAGTCGTAAACAATGCGTCCATATGAAACAATGTTACGGCGTTACCGCGAAACTGCGCGAGGATTGCGAGGATGTTTCCCTCGCAGCTCGCTTCCATCGTCGTCTCCCCTTCCCTCCCCGACGACCACGCGGTGGTCCCTCTCACCTGTCGGGGTAGAGGGACTGGCATCGGGGGTGGCACTGTCTGCACAGGCCGGCGTTACGCCGCGCCACGGCCGAGTTTCAGTTTCACGGGAAAAACAATGGCCGGTGACACGACGAAAACTGCGAGAAACGCGTCGGCAACCGTCGACAATGTTCCTTTTTCCTCTTTTTTTTCTTTTTCGGTTCTCGCCCGCCGTCCGCGCGCGCTGCCGAGCGGCGCGCTCTGCGCTGAGCGGAGGGAAAATAATTCCGCCAGCTATGGAAAACACGCGCTGAAACGCGTGAAATGTTTTTAATTAGGCGACCGGGCGCGGCGCGCCGTAACTTAGATCTAAAAATGCGCCCGCTCGCGGCGCGTAACGCGCGATAAACGCCGCGCGACGATTCAATCTCCGCCGATCGCGTAGTTCGAGAGAGAAAGAATCGCGAGGTATAACTTTTGATTGCGCCTCGGCGTAGCGCCGGATAATAAAAGAGAAAACGAGAGGGAGAGAGGGAGAGAGAAGGAAACGGTAACCGCTTTTACTTGAATCGCAATAACCGATGAGATAGGCTGCTCGCTGTATAAGTCCTCGGTAATACAGCCGCGCCACTCCCCTTCCTTCCGCTACGATGCACCCTGATCCGTTTCAGACAAACCACCGCCGGACAATTTGCTTCGATATAATGGTTCTTGCTTACCTAGTCTCGCATCCGCGTGCTGGATGCTCGAAATCGTATCAACTTAATTCATATTCACAGAACGAACTTGAGAGCGGAAAGTCGGGAATCGAGGGAGAGACGGAAAACGCGGAAGGGTACGGCCGGGAGAGATGGCCGGGATTGTGAAGCGGGGAAGGAGGTGAGTGGGAAGAAGGGAGAGGGCAGCGGACGGGGAGGGGAGGGGGGGGGGAGTGCCCGAGCGAGCGTTTGCCCGAGCGAGCTGGATTTTAGCTCTGCTTCCGTCTCATTACTCGCTACGCTCTGATTGAATTACCTACAATCAACATCAAACATTTTTAAACTCAATTTCATGTACGCGCAATCGTGTTTTTTCCCGCTTTTTCTGCGTTATGAAATCGCTTTGAGAAGTACGAGGGCTCTATTCGAGGAGTCCGCGAGGCCGGTCCGTTCAGTTTTCGTATTACGCGCGCGGACGTGCACGCTCGAGCATGGGGAGTGCAATCGTTACATCGTAATTGCTCGCGAAAGGGATTAGGGCGAGCATAGCAGTCTCTCAAGAGCGAATTCATGTCTTGGATTTGGTCGGTCCGATCGATTGACCGAGCTGTTTAGCCGCTTCTCGATTACTAGCGTTATATACGACGCGTTCGTCGATTCTCTCGTCACGCAAAACTCGATCGCACGAGAGAGAGCATCGACGAGGGCATCGCCGCGTTGTTGCATCGTTGTGCCTTTACACGTAAGAACGAAATTCTTACGAGACACGAGCTGTCGCAAACGGACGGTTCGCTCTCATCGCTGATTATCGCTTCGATTAGAGATCAGTTCGAATCGCTAGCAAGCGGAGCAGAGCTCGTATATAGAGCTCGTATATGAGACACGCTTTAAATTCAACTAGAGCGCTCGCTGCATCTTAGAGTCCTTAATTTAATAGACATTTTTACTGCGAGCTTGCTCGACTAATGTTACAATTATGCAACTAATTAGGGTTCCTTTGTAACGTAATTTGTGGACGCGCGAACCCGACGAGGTATGTCCCGCCTATCGTCCCTCAGAGAGAAGGAGGTCACGTGGCATAAACATAATTAGGTCGAGGGTAAGAGAGGTAGAGGGCTCGTAGGGGTTGAAGGGAGGACTGGCAGCATACCGGGGAATACTCATCTCTGTTGCCATGGGATCCTATTAACGCAGGAAATACTCGAGCGAGCGCTGCGAGTGGGACGTATTCTAATACTTTCTAGATATAATTCCGCGCAAAGTGCAAGAAGATCAAAAACGATTTCAAAAGAAGCAATTAAACGCCCATAACAAATTACGTGCATTATCTGGCCTTTGTATGCATCCTCCTGTTGCTGCGGGGATGTCGCGATTCAATTAAATAACGACCATCAAATTGCTTCGACGCTTGATTCATTGATATCTCCGATGTTTTTGCTATAACAATTACGGCATCTGTATCGGAAAGATACAGATCTTGATCGTCGAGGTAAACGCGTCCGGGTGTTTACTTCTGTTTGATCCGCCTGGCGCATCAAGGGATGATTCCTAATGTCGAGCACAATCGCCGCGAAGTTACGGAAAATCGGCGCGCTCGCGCTCGGGCGCGGCTGTGTCTCTGAAAGCGCTGATTTCGAATACGCGTGCGGGATTCCGTCACAAAGGCTGGGTTTCGGAATTAAATTATTGCATGTGCGCGGCCTGTTCATTGGAATCCATAATGGCGGAATTGAATCGCTTTCCCGAGAGCGCGATTGATTCGCCGAAACGAAGCACTAATCAAAATTAATTCCCATTATTTCGTTAATGACACCGTGCGTCGCGCTGCTCGTCACGCCTGCAAGCTCGATTTGGTGCGAATTAAGGATAATTAAGAACCTATTTATGCGCGCGCCGAGGGGAGAATTTCAATCCCGAAGAAGCAGGAGTCGATTCTCTAAGCTCTCTCGCTTCTTCTTCTCGCTGTGAACCGCCCCGTTCCCTTATCTCCGACATTCCCCTTCGCGGATCGAGCGGTCGCGGTTGCCTCGGTAGATCGATACTGCCTCGATTATGCACGAGCTGCACACGCATTGAAACATTTCTTCGTCGCGTCTCTTTACGATGACTTCATTCAAGCACCCAATCAAATCAGCGTGAAAGACTCCTCCGTCATTCGGATACATTTCGGAGGAGAGCGTCTCTTCTCCGCTTCGGATTCTCTGCCTCATTCGTAATTACGCGCGTGCGTAGTTCTGGCATTGCGATTACGCGCGTCGCGGAGGATGATAAGTCCATTAATAAGGTATGTCTCCGAACCCACGTGGGTTACAGAGGGGGAAAGATAGAGAGAGAGAGAGAGAGAGAGGGGGGGGGGGAGAGGAAACGCGCGCTATCGACATGCAGAAATGGTCCGTCGTGTATGCGAGTGCATCCAAAGCAATTCATCCACCGTACATGGAAATCTCATTAGTCCCAGATACATATAACACCGCGGCATGCCTAATGGTTGAGTCTGGATCAAGCCATAGGACAGACGCTTTACTCGGAACTTGATCGTGTCGATGTTCATAATGCGTGAGCCACGATAGGCGCGCGCGAGCGCGCGTTTCCAGCGCATAATAACCGTCGTACCGTGCAAAATTGCCGCAATCGATATGCGATCCAACGATAACTTCCGCGGCCGATCGCGCGGCCGGCACTTGTCGAGGAACGGGATATCAACCCCCTCCATGGTGAAAGCATCGGTCGCTCTAATCAGTCGCTGAAAGGAGCGTATCGAGGAGAATTTTCTTCATAATCGCTCGAGAGCGATTCGCGTTATCAATAACGCCTGTGATAAAAGCTTCATTCGCATATTCTTTCACCCTCTTCCGCTCGATGATGGATACCGGTCGACGGCGAGACACGACGCCGGCGTGCGTTACAAGCAAGCAGCGAACGAGCGGCCGAGCGGACTGAGCGAGCAGGTGAGCGGACGAGCGAGCGAGCGAGCAAGCGAGCAACGAGCAGGGAGCGAGCGGGGGTGGCAAGGAGTTCATTATAACCTCATCTCTTCCCAGGGAGTGCATTCGAATTGAAAAACGCGCAGGCTTGTTTTGAGGCACGGTTACCGTGACAACGCACGTATACACCAACATGCCCGCGCCGCTCGCGCGCTCCCTTTCCCGCTGCCTCTCACTCTCGGCTACGTGGTCTCTCTCCTTCTCTCTCTCTCTCTCTCTCTCTCTCTCTCTCTCTCTCTCTCTCTCTCTCTCTCTCTCTGTCTGTCTCTTCCTCGCTTTTCCTCCCTTCACGGGATTCTCTCGCTGTCTCTGTTCCTCTCCTCTCTCCTTGTCTCTCCATCTTCTTCCTCCTATCGCGAAACTCTCCGTCTCACTCGTCCTCGCTCTCACCCTCGTAGCCTGTATACGCCGTCGGCGTATATCGGACATAGGCGAAGAGCGACACTCGCAATCGGGGAGAACGAGACGGAGGACCATGGGCGAAGGGGATTGCGAGAACGGAGGGGGGGGATGGACGGTTATTCGCAGCAGCGGGGAGTGGGGCGCGCGCCGGGAGCGCGCGGGGGGGAGACGCAACGGAGGGCGGCAGGCGAAACGCGGGCATCGGCGAAGCAGTCACTATGACAACGGTGACAGGCGAGGTGTTAGTGCGCATCCGTGACCACGCCTACGTCACGACGCCGTGACGTCAGAGCGTCGACGGCAGCGGCGCCAGCCGACGACGAGGAACGTGGCGCGCGGCGCTCGCCGGCACTGGCGAAGGAAAGAGAGGACGGCTGCCGCCTGTTGCTACTTCGCTACGCGTCGGGCGGGCAACCCCCGCGTGAATCCACCCCGCGACTGCGCTGTCTCCCTCTCGCGCGTGTCTCGCCACGCGGCGGGTTCTCTCTCGCGACCCCACGCGGCAGCCACCCCCGCGATCTTCTTCCCCCTTCCCCTATCCGACGCCGCGGTAGCGGCGTCTCTCTCGTCCCCCCTCCCCCCTCCCMCCCCTCCCTCCCGTCGTCATCCCGTTCTACCGTGTTATCTCACGCTCTCCCCCCCCCCTCTCTCTCTCTGTCCCTCTCTCTCTCGCTCGCTCGCTTTCTCTCTCTCTCCTTTTCGCTTGGCACTCGTGCGAGCGCCCCCGGTTCACCATCTCCGCGCCGCTACCCTACCACCGGGGTTTCCAGCAACCAACCCCCCCTAGGACCCCTTGCCCCGTGCCGAGCGCACCCTCCCGCGCGCGTTACCAGCCAGCAGCGATCCCCACGGCCACGACCGAGAGCCGAGACCGACCGAGAGTCGTCGGCTTTCCGCCAGTCAGCCATCCGACTCGCCGCCACGCCACGCCACGCCGCGCGCTCTGCGTGTGTTTCTGCACCGCGTTTTAAAAAGCCTGCGAGCGAGAGAAGAAGCCCCACATCGCGCGCCCCTCGTGCCGTAAATCATCGGCGAGGCGCGACCCCGCGCGGCTCCCGACGCGCGTGCGACCCCTCAGGCTTCCGCCTGTTTAATCGTATACCTCTTCGTCACGGTGACCGGCAGTACCTTGCGACATCACAGACACGCAAACGGAAAGAGACCGAAGATCGTGTTACGAAAGAGGTGTTACGAAGGTGCGGAGGTCCAAGGTCGAAGGTCGGCCGTTGTAACCCGCGCGCTCCCGCGGCGTGCCACGTCGTCACATCGAGAGATCCGAGAGAAACAGCGAGCGGACGGACGCGAAGCGGACGGCCAGCGAGAGCGGCGGACGATACGCGCTACGCATATGCGTACGGCACGCGCGCAAGTGCGCGGCCGCTCATCGGTGACACTTAGGGCAGCAGCCTAAAGCGCTCGACGATCGCCATCGGTTACCTGGCCGCTCGTGCTACGGTACACGTGCCCGTTACGGCGGGGGTGCGTCGCTGGACCGATTCTCCGGGAGACGACGCAGCATCGCGCTCGAGCCGCAGCAGCGGATTTTGGCGCATCGCTCTATTCGGCGAAACGGTCTATGGATCATAGGTCAGATCAAAAYAACACACATTATCCTTTCCCCCCCCCCCCCCCCCCCCCGCCAAACTCGCGAGCTCGCGACTAACGTCACGCGAGAAGACACCGCGGACGGGGATGATTACGAGTGCTCGGCCCGCTGAGGAAAGCGAATGAGAGTAAGAGAACGAAAGAGGTAGAGGTAGAGAGAGGTAGAGAGGTAGAGAGAGAGAGAGAGAGAGAGAGAGAGAGAGAGAGAGAGAGAGAGAGAGAGWGAAAACGAGTGCGACACGCGACGATCGAGCGCGCAGCACACGCACACAGGGTGCGATACGGCCGTGGCCGGCTCGACTCGTCGAGCGGCGCGTGCTGGTAACCTGTTGCCGCCGTCGTGAACAAGACTTCGAAGCCGGTAATCGTGAGCTTAAGGATATATTACCGCGCGAACGTCCGACATGAATGAAATCGCGTCGATTATGTTAACGGATAGGCCACGGTTTATCACGGGGGGCGAGAGGGGGCGGAAGCTGCGGCTCGTAAGAACGCGGCATCCGCGCGCTCGAAATTTCCGGATGAACAGCGAACATGTGCGTGCACGGTCGTTAGGCTAATCAACCGGTTCTCTCGTCCGTCAATGATGATAAAGAGTGGAGGGGGGAGTGGAGGGCGAAACGTGAATCAGCTCGAGGACATGAGAGAGATGTCCTGATGTCCAGAGAGAGAGAGAGAGAGAGAGAGAGAGAGAGAGAGAGAGAGAGAGAGAGAGAGAGAGAGAGAGAGAGAGAGAGGATGCTGTGTCTACGAGTTCGAATTTCTGTCTGGCTCGCTTCGCGGAGTTTACTTCCGCAAGTCTGTCGCCGGAAGCTTCTACTTCTCTGTCGGGATAAGATTCTTAATTCACGTTATTTGTTTTA
Organism: Eciton burchellii; assembly: GCA_020341155.1. Lineage (NCBI taxonomy): Eukaryota > Metazoa > Arthropoda > Insecta > Hymenoptera > Formicidae > Eciton > Eciton burchellii. The sequence goes on along the minus strand of JAHMML010000012.1, from coordinate 1,009,975 downwards.
CAACCGTTGGAGTAATAGTCGTGAGAATATCGGCGCGCGTCTGCCGCCGATTCGATTTTCCACACGGCCGTGTACACGTAATTGCGCAACATGCTTAATGGCATATACGCGAGAAGATACGGTAATGTATAAAATCGCATCAGAGAGACAAGCTAATGAGACATACGGGATCATGATAAATCGAATCTGTTGTCTGTCACTGCTCGTCTCCCGTATGACGGAATCACGTAAAATAACTTGATCGAAGCGAATTCGATGAGCGAATGAACGAGTTCACGACGGAATAAAACGATAGACGGACAACGTGAGTATTTGGGTCATCCATCGCGGTTCTTTTGCAAATGGAAAATTTATATGAAAGATTCCACCGCGGTGTAGAATACATTTGCATACCGTGGCATTCGTTTGTTCAATATCCCTTTTGAATATATTAATAACGGAATTTCACGGACACGAGAATTCCCTTTCCGTGCATATTCGTCTATCAAATTTCTCTATCAATACTAGATGCTGCGAACGCGATATCCTATTACGATAAATAGCATAGCAAAAACAAAGGGATCAGCCTGCGTGTTGAAGTATCTACTGTTCGCCATTAGCGAAACGCGGCATGTACTTGGAGCGAGAAAAATTAACAGTTTTCAGTCGAAAACACGAAACGAGAATCCGATATCGCGCAATCTCGTTGTACTCGCTTCGAAATAACGTACGTTATACAGGACTGACACTGTTTCCATAATATTATGCACTTGCGTATTATTTTAAAAAATATCTATATAAATATCCAAATAAGCATATTTTTATACCATTTCGTGTTCCGCTGCAGTGTTACAATCGTAACGTGACAGCGTGGAGGAATTAAATTTCAAAGATCCTTTCCCGGAGCGAAACGTATATTTATTACCAAAGTAAGCGCCGCGCCATTTTCAACAAATAAAATTTTTCCCGCGAAATATCACGCACAAAGCAACGGAAAGACGACACCGCTGGTCCGTGAAACTTCACTCGCAGAATTACCGTAACTCGTTTTGCAGAATTCGCAGTCGCGTTCGCGTTGTAGCCGGAGCTATCCGCGACTCGGGCGATATTCGTGTTACCGGCATTAATCCTGCCGTTCAGCCGGGCGGGAAAGTTGTTCTCCTTTACATAAAATTTCTATCGCCACACAACGCGACGATTCGTTCTCAGAAGCATCGCACGAGCGCGGCGCGATTCCGCCCAAGTTATTCTTATCTCTTAATACTCCTCGCCAGTAAATTCATTAGATGCGGTTTAACCCGGCACAGAGTGAGAGAGAGAGAGAGAGAGAGAGAGAGAGAGAGAGAGAGAGAGAGGGAGGGAGGTAGAGGGAGGGAGAGAGAGCGAGCCTCGCCGTATAAGTTTTCAGCGAGCGTGTGACATTAGCTTCGGGGGTTGGGCCGAAGAATGCGGAATAGGGTTCGAAAGTGGGCTACGTGAAGGAGGAGCGACGCGCCGCGCGATATACGATATATATCTTTGGACGAGGCTACGTGACCGGAATCCCGAGGAGGTTAAAGTTGGATTTGTAACGTATTTTTCGCCGACGTGGAAATACCTATCGACTTGATGCGCCGCGCGCGCGGCGCGGCGCGACCCGCCCCCGTAATTTCCTGCGTCCCTCGATTGTCCCGGGGAAGGGGAGATTTACGTCGAGGGGACCAGCAAGACGCGCGAGTGCGTGGTTTCGCGTTTCGCGGGACAATGTTTAAACTCGAGTCTCGCGATATCGATTCTCATCTCGCGAGTCTCAACGTCCGAGAAGCACCGACGCACAATGCTCAATGCTCGGCTTGCATCCCTCGAAATTACGTAATGTATCCGGGTATACGAGTATACTTCCACGGCGAGACGCGTACGCAAATGCAGCACGTGTGTGTGTGTGTGTGTGTATACCGCGCGCGTGTGACAGCCTTGGAAGCATCGGTGAATTTCCGATTTCCTCAATTTCCCGGTTTCCCACCGCCGGCAGATCGCCGGCAGGTTTCTCGATCGCGCGCATAAAACTCCCCGTCCGGCGAGTCTCGTCTCCCCCGCGCCTCCCTCCTCGCCCCGGGCGTTTGTCCTCGCGCGGCGTTATATCCGTCGAAAGTTTAGCACCAGCGGCGCATTCTCCCAGCGGTGTTGCATTTGTCGAGATGCAGATCGCGATTCCGGGCAAGATAAATGAAGCCCGCCGCCGTTGTCGTTTCCCYCCCTTGSGGGGGGGGGGGGGAGGGTGAGAATGCGGGGAGCGGGGCACACGATGCGGCCGCTGAAATATCTGCCGGCCGCCGACTCGTCGCTCCGAACGACCGTGTTATTTCTGTTTGATTGGCACCTTTTGCGTCTAATGTCCCGACATCGATCGCTGTCTCCTCCCCTGCCCCCCCTTTCATCCCTCCGCCCCGGGATCGGCGCGTCGCGGTGCCGTGATCCAGATTAGCCGCGTCCACTTGACGTCACGATCGGCGAATCGAGCCGGGACGGTTCTCTGCCGATATTTGCGCCGGTATCTCGGAAAATCTCGAAATAATAGACAGTAATTCCAACAGCGGCACGCACAAAGGCCACCCCAGTCAGGCATAATGCATTACGGCGGTGCGACAGGATACAAGGAGCGTGCGCGACGCAGTGCCGGAGAATGGAGTTAACGCTATAGATACTGGAACCGGCTTGAATTATGCTCCGTTATGGTTGTGCCTTTATAGGTGCTGCTTGCCAAAGAGCTCGCGCGCGCGCGCGCGCGCCGTGTGTTCTCCGTAGTGCTGCTCAGCGTAGCGCGCGCATACGCGCACGTGTGTATATGTGTATGTGTTGCCTTGTATACGCGCGCGCTCTAATCGGATAGAGCCCTCCCCCCTGCCCCCAATCGGGGAAGATCCAGCACCTCTATGCGTACACCTCCGTTCTTGATGCTCGGGGATACGATATATACTTTTTAGTGCGCGGCGCGTTGCAAGTGCACGGGGCCGCGGACGAGCCGGAACAGGCAAAGCGGAAGTGATTCGGTTTACGCGGCGGGAATCCGCGAGAGCCGCGATAGCGAGGCGCGTTATCCCTTAGCCCCGTTATACGAGATGCTTTTTATTATCGAACTCGGCCCGATATCGCTCTCGCGCCCTCATAAATACCGGCTGGCGGGAGTGCACCGCTCGCGAGCGTGTTTACGCCTTTATCGCTAATATCGTTGCTCACGCTCGATTGTCCTCCGCGGTTGTATCGCCACCGCCGCCGCCGCGCCTCAGCATTGTCGGGCATTGATATTTCACGGCTCCTCTTTACAGCCTACGTTCTTTCGCTCGATCGAAGGCGAATCATGGATACGAATCTTGGTGTTTCAGTGCTCGTCAAACCTCGCGCGGCCTTCCGCGCGGTCTCGCGCTTGGATGCTCCGCTGCTCGGATGTCGTCTTTCCTACGTGCCGTGCCTCTCTCGTAAATTCCTCATGCACGAGGCGCGCGTGTCGTAATAACGCGCGTCTCGACGAGGACAGTAACAAAGGCACGACACGATCGCTCGCACGATCACTCTAAACCGTGTTTTAAAACTTGCGCGAGAAGTAAGACGAAGATGCGAATTCTGCAGCTCGAACGAAACTATCCCTATCCCTAGATTCTAGGTATCGCGAGCGCTTTCACGAATAACGTCGCGGCGCTTCAGGTATTCAGAATATCCGAAATCGTTCCTCGTCGAATCGATCACGCGAGATTAACGGCATGTCTTTCTCTGTGTTACAGGTAAGTGTCGGATCCGCGGCCAGCCGCAACCTCGATACGTAAGTTACCAAAGTTACCAAGCTAGTTCGCAGTCACCATTTTATTGTGTGCGACACAAGAGATAATAATCAGGGTGGGGAGCCCGTAGAACGGGGCCGGGTGGCAAATGCAATTCACTTTGTAATAAAAATGGAAATTAACGCGAACTACGTGGACGGAAAACAAGGCTAACCTCCTCGGAGCCAGTAGCTCAGAGGGTAACGCGAAAGCTTGAATAAACAAACCCACCCCCGCGCCAGGCTGGTTGCCACTCTCTTTGCCGTCTCCATCAGTCTCAAGGCACGGGGCCAAAGGACGTTGTTATGATTGCTAATGGAAAACTATCCAATTCAAAGAACAAAGTGAAGTAACGAGTTACTTCGCCACCGCACGAATACATCGCCGCGGAAGTTTCGGCGGGGCGGGACGGGGGGRGGGGRGAGAAAATAGCACGGTTTGTTAACATTAGCAATGAGAGCGGCGAGAGATCGCGGAGACGAATGGAAGCGGCTTTATTTGCCGGGAATGAGCGCGGCCTCATTACAATATCGGAAAGAGGCGAAATTCCTGGCGAGATGAATATCGAGCAAATGGGAGATGCGAGATTCGTTGCGCGCTGCGGCATTTTAATCGCCCTTACCTCGTTAGGGCATTAATTTAGCCGTTCGCGTGTCGCGCTGTTTACGCTCGCGCTTTTATCTAACTCGGAGATATTTGTATAATTTGCTCGCTCGCTCGCTAACGATCGCTCCGCAGGTGTGTATACGCCAGACGCGCCGCGTTCTCGTTCGCGAGAAACTGCGCTTTGATGTACGAATTGAATAAGTCGCGCACAACGGACGTCTCTGTTGAAGAGCTAGACGCTCGCAGATAAACGTAGCGGGACATTCTCGCCGGGAATTAATTGCGATATTTCCCCTGTCCCCCCATCAATCCGCCGTCTCGTGCTCAAGTCGCGGCAGGCGGGACGGGCAGGGACGAGAAAAGCGGCTTGCAATTACGATTCGTATATACATCGCGATGCATATAAATCTGGGACAAAACCTGCTGGCAACCCCCGGCAATCCGGGCACCACGCGCCCCGCCAAGTGCCGTTTGATCCCCCTGAATTTCTCCGGCCCCGGCGAAATTATCCGACAATTAGCGAGGCCCTGCTCGCATTCGAATACCTACGTCCTGCCGCCCCTCCTGCCCCACAGCGCCGTCCTTCCGTCCTCTGGCGCGCGGGAGGCCGCGCGGGACTTTTTAAGCTTAAGTCTCGGCGAGATTTAAATTTCAAAATTTCAATCTGGCTTGCAAATCTGTCCGCCTCCTTCCGCCCGCGCGAGCGAACGACCGCGCTTCCGCCTCCTCGTAGACGCGGCCAGATTGCGCGGGTCCGACATCAAAAGTCTTTTACGTCGCGTGCTCTTTTCCCTCCCCTGCCCTGCCCTGCCCTCCCCTCCTTCTCGCTCCGGCATCGCCGTTCGCCTCCTCGCCGCTTCTCTTGCGTTAAAGTCGTCGAATTGAAAATTTCATCGCTGAATGGAAACACGCGTGTTAGTGGCGGCGAACGTCGCCGGCAAACATCTTCCGTCGTTTTCATCGCGGCGGCCGGAGAGACGAAATCCAGTTGGCGCCGCTTCCGATAAATCCTCGTTCAGCTAACCCGAAAAGCGACGAAAAGAGCGAGCGCTATTTCGTCTCTAGCACGATCTCCTGTTTCAATCTAGGACGACGCTTGTTCGTCGACGAGTCCCAAGCTGTCCCAAGTTATGAGTGAGAAGAGACGACGCGTCGTTCGATTTAACTTTAACTGCGGCTCTCTTCCGCGTTGCCAACGCGCAGATTAAGAATGAAAGGTCATAATCCAGCTTTGATGCTCGGGAGTCCATTGTGTTTGCTCGCGCGTCGGTTAGAGACTCGAGAGCTACCGCAATGCGAGTCGAGTGCGAAACGCGATTACGCGTCTTACGTGATACGCGGTAATACGAGCTAATTGTGCATAAATAAATCTGCGAATATCGGCAATCGAGTATACGCGAGCGCGTTTCGCGAATTTCGAGTGTAAATATCAACGCGCCGCGTTCCGGAAGATAAATCGGCTACCCGTAACCGCATGTAAATCATCCCTGTCGGTGACTTTGCCGGCATAATTACTTTATGGGGCATTAAGCTACGCCGAGATAGCGGCGTACCTGCAGCGTACCGAGAGCCGCGGAGCTTGTCAACCGTCACCATCGGAGAACGTTGCGTCGGAGGGGGGAGGGTAGGGAGGGATCGGCGGCGAGGGCGGGCGGCGAACGTCGGACGAAACTTTTAATTTTTCCTCGAAAAACTTTAGTCGCTCGTTACGCCGTTCCGAGTGCATCGCGGGGGCCGGCGGCGAGGCGGGGCGAAATTAAAATTCATGCGGCGGCGCGCCTTTTCTCGGGCGCGTGTCTCGCGGGGCCCGCGGGGGGCCGTCCTGCGCGCGAGGGTGAACCGCGCGCGTGATGAAGGACGCCGCGGCGTGCGTCATCGCGGGGCGGTAGTCGGGAAGAAGAAGAAGAAGAAGAAGAAGAAGAAGAAGAAGAAGAAGAAGAAGAAGAAGACGACGACGAAGGAACGGCTTGGGATTCCCGCGGCGGGAGTTGGCAGAGGGAGGAAGCGCGGGAGGGAGGAATTTGCCCAAATTTGCAAATCAAATCCACTCCCCGGCCGCGCGCGCTCTTTCCTGCCAATTACCGTTCCCGAATCGTCGTCCGTTCCCTTTTCGCGACACACGCGTAGCACATCATGGCGCAATTACCCTCCCCCGAGACGCGTCATTACGTCATTATTCGAATCGTCATTTTCGTTCGTCTCTTTCGTGAGGCGGGGGTGAGGCATGGGGAGGAACAAGTTTTCGGTCTACCTTCGTCGGACCTCTCGTCGGACGGACAAATGGGGGGCGGGGGGCCGAATTACAGCCGCGGAATGACGGACCAAATGACGGGCCAAGATAATCAGCGGCGCTCTCGCGAGGCCCGACGCGTATTTTTCGACGCCGGCATTCGCTGTCGCGGCCTCCGATAAACGAGGTGAAATTCATATTACGACTCGTCAGAGATCGGAGTTTTGATTTTACGGCCGAACGGGCGCCGTCAGATATTAATGCCACTCGAGCCCTTTGTCCCGGGCGATTTTATAGCGTGCGTGCGTGTGCGCTATTTGCGAGACGGCTCGTCCATATAATTTTTCAGGATTGGCAGCGTACCGACACTCCGTGACAATCGCGTGATCAACACGCGAGAGCGCTGACGGGACCTGATAAAACTTCATTCGCAGCCGGCGCCGAATTACGATTCGCGAATCAGCGAGTCAGCGATTTAAAAGCGCTCGCACCGCTCGCCAGCCAACCGCGCCGCCAAGTTTCCGCGCCGTGAATCCCCGAGGAAATTACATCTTACAAGGCTCGCGCTACACTCCGAGTTACAACGTTTCAATACACCTTGCATGCCCAAAGTTTCACGTTTCTCGCAGCGCATTCCAGCTTTCACCGGGATAGTTCCTTGTATCGCGATATATCCGGCTCCATAGCGAAATCTCGTGACAATTACGTTAATGGAACCGCCACGGCGAACTTTGCGAATGATTACCGCAGCAGCAGAAACGCGACCGCTTGCACCCTTGCGAACGACAGGAGGAGGGGGAGGGAGAGCGCCGTCGTGTTTTCGTTTGCGTTGCGTTCGCGAAAATCATCGCGAGCCGGCTCGGATGGGCCGCCGAATCGTTCGGTCGAGCGCGCGCTCGCGCGCGATCCCGCGTCTCGCGTGATTCGCTGCGCGGCTGTCCTCCTCTATATCCCTCCCTCCCYCCCYCCCYCCCCCCCCCCCGACACGTCTTTCGTCTTCTTTATCCGGCATCATCTCCGCGCGAGTTCCCGAAACTGGTGCGTCCGCCTCGGAAAGTTTTAACGAGATCGATTTTACGGCGGGACGGACGGCGGGCGAAGGGGAACCAGCGAGCGAAGGGATTGTCCTGGGAATGCCGGACGACGTACCGTTGACAGTGAGCCACGTATTGTTCCTCGAGTCCTCCCCTCCCCGCCTCCCCGCCTCCCCGCCGGATGTGAAGTACTCGAAGCGGCTGCTACGCTTCTTGAAACTTCAATATCGTGCGCTGCATTGTACGCCGCTCGGCCGCGGCGAGGGCTGCTCTCCGTTCGCCGATTTTCTTATCCGCGTCCGGTCCGCGACCTGACGGTATTTATTATTATTATTTTATCGTGTCGGCGGCGTGCTCGTGGCATAATGTTCGGCTAAATTCGGTCGGAGACCTGCCAGCGGGAGCACAACGCCCGGTTGTATTCCGCGCGTACAACGGGAAGGCCGGCGCCCTTCGTCGGGAATAAAATACTCGCGTCCGCTATGAATTTCGATATGACCCTCCCGCCCCCCACCCCCCTCCCGAGAACGTACGTGCTTCGCGTGCGGGATTTTTATATAAACAGCGAGTCGGGCGACTCTCGGTTAGCATCGCGCATCGGGCCGTCGACGGATTGATGACGATGAAACTCGCATTAACTCGCGCGCAAATTCGCAGTGGGATGGGGCGGGAGGGCGGGACGAGTTTGCGAGATTGCGAATTAGCGTGCCTTATTTCTGGGTTATACCTGGGGTTACCTGGGACTTTCTAACGAGCACAATTTCGCGGTAAATGCCGCGAATCGTGATTACTATGATTATGTAAATATCGATGGCGGTGCGTATTCCATATCATGGCGTTTCATGCTCGTTTATTTCGTAATGCGAGTCGCGGCGAATGGCGGCGCGTCCTCGCTAAACGTAATGAAGGCATGACGGATGGAATCAGCGTGGGTCCGCATCGGCCGCATATTAATAGCAGCCAGGTCGTCGTACGGAATTATATGGGGCGGGGGGAGTTGGGGGAGTTGGGGGTGCTGTATGGATCCCCCGCGTATCTCCGCGATCATCCGAAAGTAACGCGCGCGCGGCTAATTTTTCGCTACTGCAAAAGCTGACAATCCGCTAAATCTGCTATGCAGTCGCGTGCTATGCTAGCAGTATTATGAGGCGGACACATTATCGGGGCGACACGGCAGATATTGTTGTCCGATAACAGAAATCCGCTGTACAATAAACGTGTGTAACATTTACTGCGTGAATGCGGGGGGGGGGGCGGCGTTGCGTTATTGATTTCGCCGAGTTCGCTCCCGGTTCGCTCCCGATTTTAATTTTAATGCCGGGTTCTTTCGAATGCGTTTGGATTTGTCCGCTAACCGAAATGCCGGATTACCAAAGCGGCGCATTTATCAACGCATTTCTCGTGATTATTACAGGACGCCGCCGCCATTTCGTATGGTATAATATTTTTGCGCAAAATATTACCCGCGCCGTTATTATCATTCATCCCGCGCCCTGCCTTTTACGCCGCCTTCCGTTATCATTAATGCCGCGCAACACTCGCGGGCGCGGGCGCGAGCTCCCGCAAAAACGCGGGAAGTAATCTGGCTTAAGTTTCCATTTGCAGCGACATAAAACTCGCGGGTATGCTAAAGAGGTTTACCAGATGGATTATTTGTGCGAAATAAATTTCGCGCTTTCGCGTAGGGCCAGGGCCGCGCGTGGAATCAGCACTTTCGTTAGCCGCGAAGGACGGCTTTTGAAAGGACCTGTCCGGGGTATTAAGGCTCAAGCACGAAATTGAAAACGTACTCGCTCCCGTGGAGGGTTGGAGGGAGGGGGGGGGGAGGGGGAGCGGCGGAGATCGAGCCGTGAGCGCGGCGAGAGCGGAGCGAGAAGCTGGGCCAGCCCTCTCCCCCCCCCCCCCCCCCCCCCCCCCCCCCCCCCCCCCCCCCCCCCCCCCCCCCCCGCCCCCCCCCCCCCCCCGCCGTGCAAACGGACGGCCGAACCAATTCCGCACCCCAACTCGTCGTCAGTCACTGTTTCCAATCCCATTAGCGACATGGTGATTCGTGAATGGGCGCGAAAATGCGAGGCTTTTAATCAACGGGGCTCATTATCATGAAGCGTTCCGCGATTTTCACCGCGCCGGCGTCCTCGCGAGTTAATGAACAAAAATCGATTTGGATGACACTCGCACGCGCGCGCGGCAGTTTAAGGTCCGCTAAGATTAGCGGCGCGGCCAATCCGCACTCGCACTCCACGTACGAAGTCAGCCCGTTGAAGATGACGGTTCCTAATGTGTGTCTATTAATCGGGCCCCGGGCCAGTTAGAGGATTTTATGCAAGAACTTTCCAAGTACCGTTTAATTTAATGGCACTTTGGGACTTGGCGCATAAAGCTTTTCATTTGTAACTTGCCGCTCGCACATCCGTGCCGCGCTCCGTCTGCTCTTCGCACTAAAGCCAGCGTTCATGCGCGCATGCGCGCGCGGACGATTCGCGATCCGCTCGGATCCGTAACGGTGCGTAGCTCCTCTGCCTCGCGTATCTTTCCGCAGAATGGACAAGTCGTCATCTGCATTCTGTTTACGCATCCCACGGCGATCCTCGATTCGCTTTTATGCCCCTCCGAAGGAACCTTCGTGGCCGCAATTGCCCGAACGATTCGCATCGCTCCCACGGGCGTCGTGGTCGGCAAAATACGTCGTTTTGCGGACGCCGCAAAGCCCGCCTGGACATTTCGATACGCGCCACAAGCACGAATTCGTCCAGACAGCGAAAACAGCCGTCCGCCAGGGCGGCAGGAAGGGAAGAACGGGAAAGAGACTCGGCGATAATAAAAGAAAGGCGAGCAGATGGCGGACCCTGGCGCCGCGCTAAAGTGACGTTATTGTGATACAAATTGAGATATAGAGTGCCGGAGGTTCGGGACGCGGTGACGAAGAAGCTTGAAGGATCAGCCGAAGCTATTAGTCTTGATTATCGCGGACAGTCGTCCCGGAACCCTCGCGGTATCCGAGGGAAGATGCATGATGCCCTTCCCGTGGCGCGTAGTCACAGTGTCCTCCCACGATGTGCTCATCGGGGGGCTATTAATTCGTACAAATGTCAGCCTTTATTAGACAAGGGCTCATTAGCTAGAGGAAATGAGGCTTAACACATCGTTAAGCGCGTGCCCAGCATCGCGCCGAGGACCAATCCCGATTGGAAACTGTCATTTTTCTACATGCCGCGCTAACGTTGACCAACGAAGGCTGTGCGTGGCGATAATAAAGTATCGTTAAATGCTCCGCGAGCATTCTTCCGTTCCTCCGATCGATACCGAAACCGGTCACTTTTTAGAAGAAACACGCCGCGCACTACTTTAATCTCATTTACCGTCGTCAAGCCAAGTAACGGCTGTACGGCTTAATCAGCCAAGCAGCCGTGCGTGTATGCGTACGTGTCTGTGTACATCGCGATCAAAGTGGGCGCGTTTTATCGAGGTGGCTGAATCGAATGTACCGTAAAGCTACAGGGGCCACTCGGCAGTTTAGCGACGCCGACACAGCACCCATCCTCATCACTCTCCGCGACCATCTTCCCTGGCACTTGGGCAAGGGCTTTATTGAAGTCCAGTCAATCTCTGTCGCCCGTAGTTTCCGATCTGAAGCGCGCTGTCCAGCCTTTGAACCAGCGCGCCGGCAAGGGATGGCGAGGGTAGACGATCGGCTTTATATATAAACTTGAGAGACAAATGGCGCGAGGTCGTACCATGGCGGCAAAGGCGCAAGTGCTCGGAGCAGGTGTAGCACCGGCTATGTACCGTCCCTGAATGGGCCTTCGGTAATTAAAATGTCTCCCTTAGGAAACTCGGTGCCGCAGCGGCTCGGACTGCAACCCCGAACTCTTTCTTCCGGATATTTATCTGCCCACGCGCCCTTGCGGGCCACAATAAATCGCTTATCATCGCCGAAGAGTTAGTTATATAGTCTCTCATTATCACCCGTTTCGATACATTTTCACCGTTACGAACGCCCGGAATTAGCGCGATCCTTTGATCTTACCTCTCGGCGAGATAACGATGACAACGTCTTTCTTCGTCTCAATGTCAGTGCCGCGCATCTTTCGCTCCTCCTCCTCCTCCTTTAATTCCAACATGAAGAACGGGTAAGGTCGCGTGTTCTGTCTCTAGTTCTTTCGCTCGATCGCCGCGTGTTTCGACGACGAATGACTCTTGCAGAGCATGCAATACTCAACCTCGGAAACCTTGTGCTGAATACTCCAGCCTAATGCGCGCTTACGCTTCCCCGACGCCCTCTTCTCTCCCCGTTTCCTCTCCCGTTGGCGGTTTCCGCGGATGGAGGAAGCTGCCGCGATTTCGAGCGACATCGGCGGCGCACGGCGGATACGTAAAGGTGCCAAAAAACTTTCGGCGGAGAAGTTTCTCCGCGGAGTCACGCGGAGATCGCGTATTATCTCCTTCAGCCTTTTACTGCCTTTTTCCTTGAACTTTCTCTGACACGTCGTGCCGATGACACGCGAGATTGGGCGGAGTAATTCCGCTCGAACGGTCTAAGGCTCGGCGACGCTTTCCGTCGTTAAAAACTGCGAAAGATAGCTCGCTGGCGGACAGTACCAGCGAAAGAATCTCGTCGACCTCCGTCATCCCTCGCTCTCGGCGACGCGGCGGCTCTCCGCGGGGGGAGGGCAGGGATCCTCGGTCTCCCGGGATTATGGACCCCCGTCGATGGCGCTGGACGGCGAGTTGGACGGCGGGATCAAAAGCGGAGTGTATCCTCGACGGTAGAACTCCGGGGAAATCGATCGACTCGAGTTTCGATAGTTAATTAAACTCGGAGTTATTAAATTCGCAAGAAGCACGGCGACGCTGTTTGCGCCCGGCCGCGGATACGCGCGCGCCCATCGCGAAATTATTTCCCCATTTACCGTCGCGAGTACATCGCGCGCCGCGCATACGCGATCACTTTTATCAAATATTGACGAATGCTACGTAAACAGCAAACACATAATTACGAGCTGGATCAGCTGTAAAGCGGGGCGCGGTAATCGTGGGATAACGCGATACAATATTTAACGATCAATATTATTTGGCCGAGAATCATTATACCGCCGTGGGGAGCGGGGAGCGGGGGGGGGAGGGGGAGGGGGCGGCAGGAGGAGGAAGGCAGGGAGGGGGAGGACCTTTTATCCGGGAATGCTCCCCCTCGGCTCGCTGCGCGAGACGTACGCTCCCTCCTCTCCCTCCCCCGCCCGCGCCGCGATATCGCGCCACGAGTATCGGGAGCGGTTGTAAAAGAGAGCATCGCGCAGCGGCGGGGTGATTTTATTTGTAGCCAAGGTTGCGGCGCTTTATGCAGCAGGCCCTATCGCGAAAGATTCATCGAGACAGTCCGCGCACCTGCGCGCCACCTCGCTCCTTTTCCAGACGGAGCGTTTGACGGAGGAGGATTTACGATCTCGCGCCCCGGGCCAGATTAGGCTGGCGCGGATTTTCCGAGAGCGGCTGGTAGACGGGGCGGAAGGGGTGGAGCTCTTTAAAGGAGGACGCTTTTAAAAACGCCCCCTCAAACGTAAAAACGCACCGTCCCCCGGTGCTGCCCCGGTCCTGGCTCATCGTGCAGTTTGGGGTGAGTGGCGCGACGAGGGAGGCGCAATCTGCATGCCGTGCCGTAAAGCAGCGACGCCGAGAGCTCGGCGGCGCCGAACGTGCCGACAAAAGTTATAGTTTTATCTGCTACAACGGCAAGCGCGCGATGCGCGCCACGGAAGAAGAGGGCGGGAGAGAAGGGGGACGTATAAAAACGGTGGGGCCATGAAGCTCGCGGGGAGCAAAACGAAGAAATACAGGAAGAGAGCGACACGGAGAGAGAGAGAGAGAGAGAGAGAGAGAGAGAGAGAGAGAGAGAGAGAGAGGGAGAGGGAGAGGGAGAGGGAGGGAGGAAAAAAGGAGGAAGGTATTTTTGCCCCTTTATGATTGTAGGGAATCTCTCGCGTATTTTACATCGCCTCGTAAACTTCTCTCTTTGCGCTGCTCTCGTGGTCCTTAATAATAGATTTCCACGTGCGCCAGCACGGGACGCGAACGAGGAGCGGGGAAGCGGGGGAGCGAGGGAGGAGGGCGCGTCGCGCGGGGGTTGTTCGGGACGCGCGGGACGCATCGCGGCGATCGCCATCGGAAACTGCGCTTCTCCGCGGAGGAGCGGCAGTTGCCGCGGAGAATTTATTTAGCGTCCGCCGTGTAACGCGTCCGATCGTACGAGAGTCGGAAGTTGCAACGACGGGACGTTGCACGTTGGTATCGGCGACACGCTGGTAAAACGAAAGTAAGCCACGTTTCCACCAAGATGCGCCATATTATCGTTATCCATCGGTAAAGCGCGTCATAAACGCGCGGGCGGGTAGAGGCACTTTCTTCCGCTAGCACGCGCGAGCGCGCGTGCGCGTCCACTCGCGAGCGCGCAGCAGCCAGAATAAACCGCTGACTCGAGCTGTTTGACTTGCACATTTCTAGCCTCGCTCTCTCTCTCTCTCTCTCTCTCTCCCCGTCACCCTCGGACGCCGTTGGGGGATATAAACGGAGCGCTTTAGAGTTCCCTTGAAATTGGACTGCGGGAAATGAATGCGCGTTCCCTCTCCTTCTCTTTTTCCGCCGCGCTTGTTCCGCGCGTCTCTTCGGCAATCCTATCTTTCTCTCATCGTCCCTTAAAGTCGGGGTTTGAGCTCCGGGACGCTTCTGCCGATGCGTTCGGCATCCTTTGCGTATCGCCGTGTCGCGTGACGAGGCCGTGAAAACTGATCGACGATACAATCGCAACGCCGCGAACGGCAACGGCCCCTCATTATGATAATATTGACAGGGCTACCACGAATTTGCATATGTACGGCATTAAATCACGCAAAGTGACACATTTTGAAGTTTGCGGCCCTAGGGACGCTGCCCCTATTTATCGCGCGCCAATGAGTCGCGAAAAAACGGCAACCGATTCATAATTAGCATTTAACGCGCGGGTACTTGCGCGTAATTTCTCACGGGTGCCCGCGGCGGGATTAGCATCGCGGGAGAAGAACTCTCGTGTCATATCGCCCTCGGAGACAATCGCGTCCGGTAACGAAGCCCTTTCTTACGTAGCCGCCGACGAAAGTTCACGCTTCGCGGACATCTCGATCCTTCGGATAGACACATCCGGAAGAAACGGACGTTTACTTGCGATCAGCGGCGCGCCATACACGACGGCGGAACAATGCGAGCGCGATAGCATCGGTTGCGTTTTGTCGCGAGGATGCGAGACAATGCGCGGCCGAAAATTTCCCAGCAGCGGGGAATCTCGCCCCGAAGAGCGGATGGAGCGGAACGCCGAGCGGTGTCGCAATGCTGGACGCTGCAGGAGTAATGGGACAGGCAAGTGCCATTGTACACGCGCGTAAATACGATTCCGGGATTAAAAAACTGGAGAGCGAGGGAAGGTTCCCTCCTCCTCCTCCTCCTCCTCCCCCACCCCTCCCCTCTCCACCCCTGAACGGCGCGATCTCTCTCGCCGGTGACGCGCGACCGCAAAATAAAGAAGATGCGACCGCCCGCGCTGCTGCGCGCGGATGCTGGACCGCCCGACAGACAGTGTAACGTCCATTACACTCCACGAACTCTTGATACTTGATTAGCTCGTTGTCTCATTCTTCTATGTTATAATCCTCTGTGTCCTCGCGAGGGCACGGGGTCGGATTAACTGAAAGAATGTTTGCGGAATGGGGATAAACGAAAGATGAATCGTTGCGAGTCGAGTTTTCATCGATTCTTCCCGAGTTCTGTTAGCAGCCGCGCTAGGGTACAGTAGCTTTCTCGATCTCAGCTTATCTCAATCATCGGTTCAATTTTCTTTTAATTCTTATAACTTTGTGTTTTTGAGTTTTGTATTGTATAACGCGTTGTGTCTTCATTGTTTCAAAGATTATTTTAGCATTGTATAAATATAATATGGAACATGTCTCATTGTTTATATAATTCTCAACATTCTCTTGCGATCCTCGAAACTTGCATCTATCGGCTATTTCAGGGACGACCGACACGGTGAATTGTACCTGCTGGTTTCGTAAGGTTTCGTTTATTTCCATCGCGAAATATAGATCGCGGGCTATTACCCCGGGAAGAATCACAGGATTCGTTGATACCCGAAATTAGCGATGAAATCTCGTGTTCATAGTTTAAGAGTTAGCAATCGTGAGCCGGGACGTAACAAGAGCATCCTCCGCTCCCGCCTCCCCCTCGTTCGTTTCGCTAATTCCTTCCGCTATCTGTCGCTGCTCTACTCGCGTATTATATTCGTCTTGCATCTCTTTTGCGAGCAAACTCGCTCGCGTTGCCGATGCGAGCGCGACGAGCGCATTGCTCTGAGACGGCAATCTCCTAGGAAATTACTAAAAATATAGACCTACGAGTCTGTCGACAGATCGACGGCTCAAGTGTCCCGACAATATCCGCCTATTAGCGTGACGTCGCAAATAATGTTGTCGGCGTAGGGTATCGCGTCGAAGGAAATTACCGCGCGCTATTTACATGCCCGGCACTCCGGATACGTCCCTGATCCTGATGACTAATCATTATCCATCAACGTCCATCAAAAGCCATCTATCTCGCGATATTTCCTCGTCGGATCGCAACACCGTACGATATGACATATAGTTGGGGGCTTGTAAATATCGTCGGGGCCGTAAAAGTGTCGACTTGGTTCGGCCGTAATAAAATCAAACCCGGCGCGTACCTGTTCGCGGCGACCGCGATTTTTATGGTCGACGATCGATCGATGCGGCGCGGTAGATGGATTAGTGAATGACGTTAGGCAATAACGGTAATGGAAGGCGACAGCGTTTAACCGTAGGCTATCGGTGGACGAACCGGAAGTTATCCGGCCCATCGGCCGTGGAATGGGCGCGAGAGAGACGGAGAGATCGGGGGAGGATAGAGCAGCAGCAGCAGCAGCAGCAGCAGCAGAGAGAGAGAGAGAGAGGGGGGGGGCGAGAGAGGGTGAGAAGTACTATAGATTGGAGTATGGTAATTGCGTCTCATGCCGGACCAATCATAGTGGTCGCCGGGTAGATCGCGGCGCAAAAGTCGTGCGCGCGCGGACGATCGATCCACGATCGATCGATCACCGAGTCGAAGGAGACAAAGCGCATTGTCGGTGTTAAAGTGTCGGATGTCTGGTAATAGCAATTCACCAGTCGGTTTTAGATACTTGCCGGCGCGCGACGTGGCAGATATTGCAAGAGGAAGCAGCAGTAGTATCCCGCGAAATTGGACAGTATCGACAAGTATCCTGAAGGGATAGCGAACGGGTACTCGCACGTATGTGTGCCCGCGGAGCTCCCGGAGGAAAGCGGGCGCGAAGCGTTCGCTTCCTTAAAATCGACGCAGCTGCCGAGCTATTAGCGAACGATTAGCTATCCTCGATAGCTCGCGGAATCGCGGAATTTGCGGATCTCCCGCTTCGGCGTTCTCGCGGTCGAGCGCTCCTGGCCGAGGGATGTTTCGAGGCTCGCGATGTCTTCTTTCAATCCGGCGGTAGTCCGAGGGTAGCGTAACGATCGCTATAATGTTAGCGAGAACGTTGTGCGGGATCGTAACGTACGCTGGAGCGCTCGCAATCACGGATCGTAATCCCCATTCTTATCGGCGGCATCAATCTGACGATATTGATTCGACTATGCGATCGCGCCTTCCGGCTGCCCATTTCGACCTACTGGCAAGCGCCCCGGGGCACATTATGTTCCCGATTTATTGAGAAAGCTCGCGAACTGCCGAGAGACGGAGAGGAGAGAAGTAGACGCGGCGCTGGCAAGGCGGAGACGGAAAAAGTCGTCGCCGAGATGGAATGAAAGGAAGGGAAAGAAGAGAGAGGAGGACGGACCGGACTCGTGTATGTCTCGTGTACGAGAAGCACGGGCGGCTACAAACACTCTCGTGCGTGGTCCCTTCCTTCCTTCCTCCCACCCACCCTCCCTCCCTCCCTCCCTTCTTTCTCTCCTTGGGGAAAAGCTCCCGGCTACGACTCATTCCCGTGGTCCGTAAAGAGGCTAAGGGAGCGCACGGAGGGCGAGGACGAGAGAGACGGACGACGGAGAGAGTCCGGGAACGTATAAAATGAAGACCAGGTCTGAAATGATAAAACTGAGGATATTTCTAGCTTACGCCGGTATAAAGGGAGGTCTTCGCGAGATGGAATGTCCCCGGTTGGATGGCAGGGAGGTTAGATCGAGTCTCTTTCATATATGGACAATATCACCGAAATATGGTCAGTTTTAAGAACCATCGCGCTTCCCCCGTGGGATCCTCTCGTAGTGATTTCTGTGCCGCGTTTATATCTACGATCTCTCTTTCTCTCTTTCTCTCTTTCTCTCTCTCTCTCTCTCTCTCTCTCTCTCTCTCTCTCTCTCTCTCTCTCTCTCTCTCTCTCTCTCTCTCTCTCTCTCTGCTCCGTCGCGGGAGGGAGGACCATCGCGGCGGCTCTTTGCACGTTCGTTGAACTTTCCGAATTTTATTTTTCGCGAGCGGCGCGAGCGGGGAGAGAGCCACTCGCCTTTAATAAAGTTACATGCATTCGTTCCACCTCTATGAATACGTAAACGGCTGGGCGCTTATGCGCCCCGATAGAGGTATCCTCTTTAAAAGCGATTCCTTTCGGGATCGCATTTGCAGCGGCGCGCGCGGACGCCAAGTGGAACGCGATGTGGGCATGCCTCAAATCCCCGGGATGTGCTTGGCTACCGCGGAAGGAGATGGAGAATTATGAATAAGACGCGGCGTTTATCTCGGGACCAAGTACGATAAAAGTATCCGGTATGCGGATATATCGCCGGAATTGCCTCCACCCTCGCGAATGCCCGGCCAGCCGAGCCATAAGCGGGCATATCTTTTGATTCGACTCGGGCGAGCCCTTCCGGAGCGGAACCGAGCGCGATTTCGGCCACCTCCATGCAAGAACGCAAGAACGAGGAATTGAGATTAATTCCCGATGCAGCCTTGCTCGATGCAGCCGCGTCCCCCCCCCCCCCCCCCCCCCCCCCCCCCCC
>JAHMML010000012.1:900970-989364 GCA_020341155.1 Eciton burchellii | reverse complement strand
GAGGCGGTAAACGTATTCGTCGGGCGATTCGCACGGGGCGTCATCTCTGGATATATATTTTAGACGCGCGCGCGCGCGCGCGTGTACGTATATCGCGATTTCCGCCGGCCACGTGAGAGTGCGGCAACCTAGCTGGCATTTCCACATGGGTTGCCTGCTGCTAAAATAATACTCGCCAAACGGACTGCGAAAAATATCTTGAAAATAGCGCGCGGGACGAGCGCCGAATGAAATCCCTTTATTTATCCATGAACGAAAATCAACACGTGGGCAAGGTCGCATTCTCGCACGCTCGCGCGCGCGAGCGGAAACATCTCTGGCCTCGGCCACTCGCGCGTGTATACGCTCGCGCAAAGCACCGCAATTTGTGCGATTACGTTTTCGGTTCTCCTGTCGCGCGGGTCACACGAGTTTCTGTCCGCATCCGGCATGATGGAATATTACCGCGCAAAACAGCTGAAACTCCGCCACATAAATCAGCCGGACCCGGGGTGATTTATTTATTTGTTAAGAGGAATAGAACTGCCACTGTCGACGGCTCGTATGAAGCAGGCTCGCGCATATTGCATACGCAAACCTGGAAATTGCTTCGGAAAGAAGCGCGCGCGCGCGCGCGCGCGCGGCAAGATGAAACATTTAAACGAGAATCGTAGTTGTTCCTCACTGCTCGATGATATTAAATATTTCTTCGCGGTGTTCTTTCGCCGGATAGTAAAATGAATAAACGCGAAACGTATCACACGAGTACACTCTTGCGCTATCTGAAATTTGCGGCCTCGATAGATGTACTCGCGTTCTCCCTCGGCTCGCCTTCGCACGATGGTTACTGTTAACGCGCCTTCGATGATTCGCGCCACACGGTTTATATTTTTATTTATTGCGAGAGAGTCCGAGAGAGTCCTCAGGAAAGATGGGAATCGTTAGAAAACAAACAACCTTCTTTAAAATTGTAAAATCACTTGACAGTTACGATATCTGGATACTCGCGCTGACTCAGTCAGCGAGCGTACGTTGCGTAACTTCTCGCTTCTCGCAAGATACTAAAAATACTAATCTCTCGATGCTTGATATTACCGGGCGATAATAATCTTCTTTTGTTTCGGCAACGATTGCGGCTTTGTGACTCATATTCGATGTACGCCTGTTTGCTGCATTCCAAAACCAAAGATAACGCATGTGAAATCCTTAACGACTTATCAATATCTCTCTCTCTCTCTCTCTCTCTCTCTCTCTCGAGCGAATCCGCATTGCATCACTTCCGCCGCGGGAATTCGCTCGTCGCGTGACTTTGGGCGGACGAGACAACAGCGGAGGCTCCTTGCCTCTTGCGTGTTCGCGTATCTCAGCGGATTCGACGGCTTTGGCCTTTGTGCTCGGGCAGGTTAAAGGGAATAGGAATAGGTCGCGAGGAGAGGAGAGAAAAAAGAAAGAAGGGAGGAAAAAACCAGTGCGCCGAAAGAATTAGCTAATTGACGAAACCTCTCAGAGAGAAAAGAGTCCGGACAGACGAAAGCTTTTTCAGGGAAGACAAAGAAGTGGAGAACTAAACTTTCGGTTCTATTGTCCGCCTCGAACAATCTGATCCGCTCGCGAGTATAGGTTGACTTTGCCAGAGCCTGGGCAGAGAGCGACTCGACTTACCCCGAACGGGATTCCACGGTATCGCGGATATTTAAAACCCCTTGTTTCTCGTTTAAGGGAACGCGCTCTTCAACGCCGCGGCAATCAAATCTTCCATTTGCCGGAGCTTAGTCTCGAATCCGTCGCTCAGCGTTCAACCATCTCTCACCTCACGACTTTTACAAACGATTACTGCAACCCCTGCGCTCCGCGCCCCTCGATCCTCATAATCGCGAGCGATTAAACGCTCGCTGCGTGACTAATGCGCGAAGCAGGCCGCCGCGTGTTTAGCGAACGCTCGCGCCAGATTTTCGATGCGCAAGATGCGCGAAGCGGAACTGCAAGAGTTGACGCAGCCGTCGCAGCCTGTATCACAGCCGGGTCTCTTATGTCTTCGGATTCTCTGTTCACGATTATCCCAAATTACTCCCGAAGCGCCTTCGGACTTTCTGGATCCTCCTAATGGCGGCAGATCGCAGATGTTGCCTTCGGTGCCGCAATTCCGCGCGACGAGATTGTCGCGTGTAGAAAAGGCGAAGGAAAAATGACAATAACGTACGCGCTAGCTGTAGTTGTAAATAATCGATGATCGATTCCGTATGATTGAATCCGGATATGAGAAACCTCTCGTATCGGGCTTGATAACGAGAGCGATTCACTTGGAATCATTTAAGGATCTGTCGTTCTCGTTATCGTGGAATACTGCTTAGGCGATTTGCCGTGCACGTCATTTCGTTTCATTAAAGCGCGGTCCTTGAAGAGCTTCCTGATTCACCAGAGCGCTATTGACAACTTATCATTATCGGGACGTACAGCCTCCAAATAGGATCCCTTGTCAATTATTATTATCATTATTTCGTATGCCGGTGACATGGGTGTCGTTGTCGATTCAACGTCGCATCAAATCCATCATAATTCCCATATAACGAGATACTTATCGTTAGGGATGCCTTCAAATTGCCGCTCATTGTGCTGCCCTTATCGTGCTCGGTTGCGGTACACGCATGAATGCCTTGTACGGAACTTCGGCCAGGGACGGTCTGAGTAATTTTCAGATCGTATCGCGATAACGCACATGAATCACCCGTGAACACGCGTGATTACTCGATCTCTCAATTTTAGCGTACATTGAACGCTAAAATTCACAACTGATATGGAAAAAGGAAGCGAGTGACATCTCTAGAAACTTAATTGAATTTAATCGAAGAAAAGAGAAGGCTCGAACGCCGAGAGAATCCTCCGAAAATGCATCGATACACTCTGCCAAAGAGAGATAGAGAGAGATAGAGAGAGAGAGAGAGAGAGAGAGAGAGAGAGGGGGGGGGGGAGAGAATGTATGCGCCACCTCGCTGAAAAAGCAAAGGTCGTTAAAATGCGCAAAAACCCTGAAATTGGCGAAATCCGCGCGCGCATGCCGCGCCGAGCGCGTTACGCGCCCGCCGCAAACGCAGTTCTTGGTCACTATGGCGGGGGGGGTGGGGGGTGGGGGCAAGAGGGGGGAGGAGAGGAAGACAAGGGATGGTTTGGTGCGAGAGATGCGCCTCTGAATGACGTATAATTAAGTCGCAACATCGACATGCTCCCCGGGCCGCATGGCCCCTAGGGAAGGACGAGCAAGAACAAACACGGCTAAATGAATGCCGCAGTTTCTCTCGTTACGGCCGGCCTACGAGCTCGCGGGCATCTTCTATCTTCGGCGTCGTTATGGCGGACTTTGTGGACGGCCTGTTCATCTCTGAAAACTCAGCGCGCGCGGATGCGCTGATGGTTCCTCGGCGCGGCCGTAATCTGGTTTCGCGGCACGCTCGCCGGAATCTCAATGCCCGATGCGCGAATGCCGGCGAAATCACGTCCTCCCGTCCATCAGCGTTCCAGCTTTTACGCGGGGCTTTTCTCCCCGACGTTTAAACAGGATCTGCTAATGAATCGCCGTTATCAGATCCGCGTTGATTCTGATCAGAGCGCGAACGGTCGCGCAAGACGCGCGTGTATCGCGTTAACGGGTCATTTCGTCGAAGTCCTCGGTGAATACGAGGGCACTAACGCTCGATGCAAATGCGCCAGCGATTTTGCAAATGTAGCGAGTCGACGAAAGAGTGCGACAAGGGTGAAATCCACCCGAACCGGAGTAAGATAACGAGAGGTAGCTCGCGATGACGCATGTGTCACGCGGCGTATTCGGTCATCCTGATTGCGCTTCTTCATCGGCTGGACAACCGAAGAGAACAACTGAATGTACGGACGGCCGCGAATTACACCTGTGCGCGAGCGTCTTCCTATGCCTGTGGCGATCCATCCTGCGTTGATTTTCAAAGGTCCGGATAGTTTCCGTGCGCGGAATATCGTAATTAAGGGTCGTCGAAAACAGTGCATCGCGCAACGGTAACCCGCTGTCCTTTTTTCCACGGAGCCGAGAGAAATATTGGCTCCATCGCTGCTCCATTGTTTGCGTCACACTTGGCGCGATTTCAATTGGATTAGCCGGATCGTGAAACGCTTGTGTACCGACTACGTGTTTGCGAAAGCTCTCGGCACGATAACACCTAAATTTTTATTTCTTTGTTAGCTTAAGTGGCACGGAACAAACAGACGTGCGAATATTTTATCGCCAGCCGTCCGTCTAGCGGCGATCGCGCGCGATGACTAGAACGGAGGATCCTGCCGCGTTCGATGATTCGCGAGTACCTCGATCCGCCGAACAGATTTCGCGAAGGGGGGGGCCTCCCCGCGCGGGGTGTCCCCGGGGAAAAAGACGCACGACAGATCGGCGAATGACCTTTCATTAAGGCTCGATTCATCCCTCATTTTTTTTTCCTCCTACCCCCCGAGATGGTCGCAGATAAATTACTGAATCTTTGGCACTTCTTTCTCGCCCTCCCCCTCCTCGTACCCTCCCCCGAGCTCTTCACGGACAATTTATCTGCGCGACGTCTTTCGCTCCTCCTCGCAGAAGCGCATCTTCTCTCTCTCTCTCTCTCTCTCTCTCTCTCTCTCTCTCTCTCTCTCTCTCTCTCTCTCTCTCTCTTTCTCCTCTTTCCTCCTCTGCCCGATACAAACTTTTAAATAAGACGCTTCTGGGCGAATTGACTTCCCTCCAACGACGATGCCGCTTTGAGGGACTCGCTGCCTCGTCTGAACGCCCTCACCCCAGCGTTCCTCTTCTTTGTTCCGTTCTGTTCCCCCTTGAGGAGACGTCGGCTATCGAGTGCATGTCATCAACATTGTTATTGTGGTATCAATTTCCGCCTGCGATTCCAATTACCCGGGCTTGCCGCCGGTGTAAAATTCAGCCCTACGTTCGTGCGAACCCCAATGAAAACGTCGGAACGACGTTTGAAATGAAACAAGTAACGGCGAGCCTAGAGGGACAGAGAGAGAGAGAGAGAGAGAGAGAAAGAGAGAGAGGGAGTATCCCTCTATAACCTCTACAGTTGCCTTCTCCTGCCCTCGCGGAATATTTCCCGAAATTGACAACAATGCGCTTATTTTTCTCTTCGACTATTGGCGCAACGTAACGTCGCGTTTGCAGGCGACTCTGCGCTTTACGCGCGGTCGTGCAAGTTTAATATTCCTGAATCTCAGCAGCCTTCTCGAATCATGCATTCTCACAATTGCATCTTGCGCGATCAGTCAGTCATCACCGCGACCTTCATCGCGAACACTTTGGTCGTTCACTGAGAGAGATCTGAAATAGGATCGGAATGTCTGAAACGTTTGAGATTTATTGCACGTCGCGCATCAATCCATCTTTCGCGCTCGCTTGCGCGTCATTCTTCCTCTATTATGTAAACATCTGTCCGTCGATTTGAAATTTACGTCTCGTAAATTATTCTCGACCGATGCTTCCACGCATCGAATACGAATTAATTCGTACAGATTCTGCTGATTCGATCTCGATTCCTGAAGCGTTCGCGATGTTACGTCAGGCGCGCGCTCCGGGCAGGGCGATCAGTCAGAACGGCAGTCAGAATTCCTAGAGATAACATCAGCAAAACCTCCGGGGCCGGAGAATGTGCCCTGAAAGTCACTTGTCTTCCGCTAATTAGAGCGGAGTGCTCTGCCATCTTTGCGCGGCTCGCGAACTTGACGCAAAGTATGGCGGGAAGGTGCGCATATCCATTCGTCAAAATTACCCGGCGGAGACGTTCCCCGAGAAATTTGCACGATGGACGCGTGACACGCGTGAATGCCGTCTTCGCGGATCGAACGCGAATGAATCGACGCTGCTGCCGAAAAAGCCGGCATGCCGAAGCGCGATGGATCGATCTCGCCATTCGGCTATCCGACAGCTTCGGGATTCGGGCCGAGCCCGTGGGACAAGCGAAATGGGATCGCGGTTTGCTTTCGGGAGGGGGAGTGGAGGAAAGTTTGGACGATTTCATGAATCACAGATGAGGGACGAAATGACATTAAACTCGCGGACTTTGGCGCGCGCGCGCGCGCGCGCGCGAGCGTAAGGCGGTGAGTCGCTGACGCGTCTCCGCGATATCATCCCTCGCGTAAGAACAGCTCCTTACGTTGTTATCAGCATTTACGGCCGCTGTTTGTCGCTAAATGTGCATTGAAACGAATGCGCCATTACCCTCACGCTAATGCAGCCTTATGTTCTTTGTTTCAGGTAAGTTTCGGTAATCGTGCTAGCGGGAGTACCTCCGGGACGCCGGCACTTTAGTTCTCCTTAGCGTCATGGGGTGAGTTTTTGCGCGAAAGTATGCCGGCGGTATCCTTTGTGCCGACGCGTCCTCGCGGAGATTTCTCGGCGAATGCTCGCTCGAACGCGACGGATAAGGACCTACTTACGGAACTTAATTCCAAGGGAACTTTCGGGACGGATGGTATTGAAATTCGAGTTTCGCCTTGTATCACTTTGCATAAAATCGCGGTAGCAGGATGTTATTCCGCGATATTCCGCCAACTGGGTCAGAATTCTGCGCGGCGGCGATCGCAACGGAGAATTTCTCGATGCCAGCGGAGCGCGTCCTTGCCGCGAAAAGCGCGTTGGCGCGTTTGCGTTTAACGTTTACGTCGTCGATAAGTAATCAGCTCGTGCGCGACGGATAACCGGGGCAACGTGCAAAACGATGTTGTAAAATTCCGGCGTACGAATGGCGGGAGTATGCGTTCCAGATGCGATAAAATGTTATACGACTGCTAAGGATCCGAAACAGATACAAGTACACGGAAACCTGCAAAGGCACGCAGCTGCCTTTCCTTTTACCGTTCCCGATATTGTTATCGCGTGCTTGTTGCGACACAGGCGTACGCGTATTTGAAAATTCCGCAATTTGTCTCTATATCGCGCTCGCCTTCGCAGTCGCATCTGTGACGTTGCGCCTCGACGACCTCGTCGTCGTTTAAAACGTAGAATTCCTCAGAGCAGGCGGGAAGACGTAATTGCGTTTACTCGGCGACGATCGAGCTAATCGTCCCCGGGCGGGCGGGCGATTCCCTATTTTCCCCTTGTGAAATTAAATCCCCGCGGTCTATGAAAACAAGCAGGAAAACGGCCATGTTTTTATTGGCGACCGCGACCGCGCCGTATTTTCCTTTTCCGGCGAATAATTTACGGGAGAGCCTAAACAAATACTCGCCGATACCGCGGTATTATGCGATTAGTCCTCGTCCTAACTCTTTCGCTCTCTGAAGCCGCTCTCTAGCACGTGCGACTTCCGCACTTTCGGTCAGCCGTTCCTCGCGACTTCGACGCTGTCTTCCGATGCGCGCGGCCGACAATCGATGGCCACAGTCGATTGTTCGATGCCTCAACTTTGCTCGACGGTACAATGGGTCCATTTAGCCTACGGTCGGTCGTCTACTCGGAATCGTCCTCGTCCTTCCGCGCTCCCGAACCGCAGAAATGTTTGCATTTACCAGAGGTTGTGTGCGTTGCCGGTGAAAGCTTTTGGGGTTGTTCCAAGTGTCAACTCGGAATGCGTCCATCTATCGCACGGTATACAACAGCCACAGCCATCGGGACGAGGACCGGTACACCGGGACACTTTATCTCCGTGTATCCAGAGAGCTGCGGTTCGTTCGAAGAGAAGAAGAAAGAAAGAGAGGAAGAAAAAAAAAAGAAAGAAAAAGGAGAAAGAAATCGTTCCGACCGAGGGAGAACTCGATCTGTCCGCCGCAAAGTCGCCCGCGAGCCAATACGAAATTCGAAATACGCTATCAGATTCCCGAGACGCTTAGCGCGGCGCTGCTTGCTTTGCACGTCCACCCTCCGTCGTCGTCCGAAGGTCATTCGGTCGATGTCCAGAACGCACGCAGGATCTCTCGCGTGCACCTTGCGCGGACGGTGCGCGCGCGTTGAGAGAAATTAACGATCAACGACGGATGATCAGAGGCGCAAGGCTCCCGAGGGATCAAGGCATCAAGTAGTGTGTGCGAGGGAGGGCGATATCTGTGGGAGAGGGGGGGGGGGAAGGGAGGATTGCCTATCGCAATTTTTCAACGTTGTTATCGGACGCTCGGGCGGTACATTAGTTATACGAAACGCCTCGCGGCGGCGGTAACTAGGATGATATTTTATCCTTTCCAATCCCGATGTATCCGGGGGGGGAGGGAGGGAGGGAGGGAGGGAGGGTAGCCAGCGCCTCGCGTAAATGCTGTTATTATGTTATCTCAATCCGGCAGGAGGGCGGCATCCATATGCAGGCGGCGCGCCCCCGTATCGGACGAGTTCAGCTCAGGCGGCGAGGAACTCGCGCGTTTATTTTTGCCGCTCTCATTTTTGTCGCGATTTTAACAACCTTCGTTACGGGAAGGGGAATTAGTATAATCTGTTGGCCGTCCTAATTAACGCTTAAAGCGCGCCGCCTTTTTCTCCCCCCCCCCCCCCGCCTTACGGTTCTTCTTCTCTCTTTCCGTCGTCGTTAATTCTTTCACGGGAGACCGTTAATTTTTATCAACCCTCCCTCCTTCCTTCCTCCTCCTCCTCCTCCTCCTCCTCCTCCTCCTCCTCCTCCTCCTCCTCGTGGAACTTATACTTGCCGCTTTATTTCCTAACGGAGATATATATACACCGGTAATAATGAGTCGGCGGGGAGGACATATCCCTCCTCGTTTGCTTATGGCCGACGTGAGCTCGATAATCGTCGCAGACCAAAGCGCAAACTGCGAAAAGAGCGGGGCGGGTTATCAAAGGGACTTTATAAGTAGATCGGTTTCTGGTTATCGGCAAGAGACCGATATCGAATATCGCTTATAGCGGTTATAACCGGCCATATTTTCCGCCGTTGGCGCCGTTTAATTCGGGATTCGCTGAGCGTGCACGCCGCGCGCCCCCGCGTCGGAAGTAATCCGGCGGGCGTCGCATTCGACCGCAGCTCGAGATCCGAGATACCGTTGCTCAGCGTTGCTCGAAAGAAGCATTTCCGCTTGTCCTCCCGGCGGCGCATTTCCGCCGGTGTTTAGAGGTTAGACCCGACGCGGCTTGAAAATCGCGCCGCGCGCCGGTAATCGAGATAGCGCGCGGGATCAAAGGGGACCGTATAACTGAATACGCCTTTGGTCCTCGGGGTCACGAGGGTGTGCGGCAATATTTCGCGATGCTGCTCCAGCCAGCATCGGGCGATGACGCTGTTGTTCGTCGACGCTGTTGTACCGCGCGCGCGCGCGCGCGCGGGAGATACCTTGAGAGCCAGTCGGCTCTGCCCGCCTCCGAGTTCGAGGTCCGGCACATTAACGGAGATAGTGGCTCCGCTCAAACGTATAATTGCGGGACGAGGCAATTGAGGGACTCCCCTGGGAACCGACGGCCTCCCAGCTCCCGCAAATCCTCCCCGCCGCCCGGCAACTTGAAACCACCTCGGTA
The DNA here is from genome assembly GCA_020341155.1 of Eciton burchellii. Taxonomy (NCBI): domain Eukaryota; kingdom Metazoa; phylum Arthropoda; class Insecta; order Hymenoptera; family Formicidae; genus Eciton; species Eciton burchellii. The sequence continues at coordinate 979,928 of JAHMML010000012.1, read as the reverse complement.
TCCATACGTTTCTCCCCTGCAGCGAGCCTGCTTCGATAAGATGCCCCTTTCCTCCGTCGAGTCGCCTTCGCACGACCGCCTCTATCTCTCTTTCTCTCTCTCTCTCTCTCTCTCTCTCTCTCTCTCTCTCTCTCTCTCTCTCTCTCTCTCTCTCTCGCACGGTAGATAACCGAAAACGATGATATTACGTGTCCAATCCCGCGCGTCAGCCCGGTCTAGTCGCGATTATCCCTTGTCCTCGTACAGATTTTCGCTCCTTCTCCAGGTCCTTCTCGTCTTCAAAGTCTCTCCTAAGTCTGTCTCCCTCCCCGTCCGCCGCCACGATCTCCTCTGTCGCCCATGTATGCCCGTAACGAGGGCGGCGAGAGCGCGAGAATCGGCTGGAGCCACGGTCGCGTTTCTCAACCGAGAAACAACGATGCCAGATAGGGGAGAAAAAAGAAGGAAAGGGGAAAGATTGGAAGGGAGAAGGAAGGAAAATGCGCGGCCGCGAGCGGCTCGATTTGGATCACGCGCGCTCTTTTTATCGATATAAAAAGAGAACAGCCGAATAAATAACTCCGCGAGATGCATTAATGAACGATCCCGTTCGTTTCGCGCTCCAATCATCCGGTGTTATTTATTCCTTTGATGTACCGGCATTCCGTCATGCGCCATCGGCGAATTCGCCGTGGCAACCGTATTTCGACGAATGTAATGTAATGAAATGTGTAGCTTCCAGCCGTAATACGCCGCCGAACGATAGCGTTACACCGCGCCGTCGATTCGGCGGCGGAGGGGGAGGGAAACTGCTGCGCGTTTTAATGGGGCGCCCGAAACTTCCGCACCGGATACAGGCCGGTGCGCTGCCCTCGGAAATTCCGGGCATATCGTCCTAATTTTCTGCGCGCGTGGCTAATGAGCTATGGCCGCGCTCTCACTCGCGGGGGTCTACGCTGCCTCCTCCCGCCTCCCTCCCCCGCCTCCCGGCACTGTCACACCGATCGTGCATAATACAGCGGGCTAAGTTACGGAAAGGCTATATAACTAATTATGCACTATTACGCGCCTGATTTCCCCGCGGACGAAAAATAGAGGGAATATATCAGAAAGCCTCCGACGAGAGTAATAAGCGCCATTAAGATCCGCCACCCGCCCTCGCGGGTTTTACCCGCGGCGCGGAAAGCGCGGGAGGGAAATGGGGGAGCGCGTAGGGGGGAGAAAGAGGGAACGAAAGAGCGAAGAGTCGCGGAGGGTTGGAAGAGGGAGGGAGGAGGGGCGCAACGTGGCAGAAAGAATACGGAGAGAGCTGGCCCTCCGCTGGCGTTCCCTCCGCTGGCCGGAGCGAGCCTTCGGGTAGCATCGTGGATTGCTTATTAATGGCTGTACTTCATCCAATTAGAATAAATTACCGCTACTGCTTTCGGAGGCGAAGGAGACGCCGCGCGTTCCGAGCGAGCGATCGAGGAATTCGATTCGCGGAGATAGCATTGTCCCACCAGGGCGGCGGCGATACGTTCTCCGTTTCCCTGTCCTCTCGCCCCCTCCGATCGCGAATCGCGCGCGATCGCCTCGCGCCTTTGATGTTCCGACGAGTTGCCGGCGATTGGTCGTTAGGTGCCAGGTGCCTTATTAATGGGCTTTGGGCATTCCCGTGCGTTATTTACGCGCGACTCGTCGCTCCTCCGGCGTCGATTCGTGGCCTCGTTTGAGATCGCCGCTTGATTGCAATTTTGATTGTAGCGCCGCGGCACGGTTGTCTTATCGGATTTAGCCGGGGTCTAGACTCGGGGCGAGGGGGCGAGGCGAATACGCCAGTTAGCTGGAAAGTTAAGGCTGGGTCTTTACTTAACCGTAATCGGAAGATATTGCCGGCAGCACTGTACCAAGGGCACTTTACCAGCCGCCTTAAGAAAGCACTAGCTTCGCGAGGCCCGGTAACGCCGCTCCGGACCGTTATTAAAAGAACCCCCTTTATCTCGCAACCTCTCCCTCCTGCCGGTCCCCTCCTCCTCTTTCTTCTTCCTTTCTTCTCTCTCTCTCTCTCTCTCTCTCTCTCTCTCTCTCTCTCCCTCTCTCTCTCCTTCTCTGCCGTTTCTCTCTTCTTTGCTCAGATGCCGCTCGCAGTCACTCCCGGTCTCCCTTTGAACGTACGGTGGCTAAAAGTATTTCTATGTCAACCTTTGTACTTTTTAGCGAAGGACCTAGGGCGCCGATGGGTCTGCTGTGCGCGTAAGGCGCACGCTCGCCTTGCCCGTTTTCAGCGGGCATCCGCTCACCTTAATGGCGCTTCTTAATTTCACGGTGAGACTCGAAATGGTTACGGACGAGGCGCAGCAACAGGAGATTGCAGCCTCCCCACGCCACCCCTTCCCATGCGGGGGGACGAGGGGGGTGGGGGAGGGAGAGGAGAGGAGAGGAGGAGATATGGGAGGGAGCAACGGGTCGGCGACGCGTCTCATTCGGCGCTCGCGACTTCCTTTTAATAAAGTCCCTCTCTTTTTAATTACGCTCCATTCCGCGCGGCGCGCGGCGCGTTTTGCGCGGCAACGGACGGACGGACGGGCGGGCAGGCGGGCGGGCGGGCGGTCGGCCGGCGAGCCGTCGCGAATCCTGACGCGCCGGGGATGACTAATGGAGTTTTTATATAATCCATTGTTAAGCGTCACCGGCGTGGTCACGCCGAGTCGCGTTTTTCACGCCGGGCGCCACCGGAAATTTCGCGTTTGATCATACCGCCGCCCGGCTGCTGCCCTGCCTCCACGGCGCTAGAAAGTTGACACTTCCGGGTCGCGCACCCGATGCCCATAAATTCCCGCCGCGACGACACTTTTCATCAGGCTCTGATTACTTATTCACGCGCCGACGAACGCGGCGATAGAGGAGCGCGTACGTGGATGTGTGCGCGGATGTGTGCGCGCACCCGCTACGAACCCCGGCCCTGCCACTGTGATTGATAATAATGCAACTACGACGGCGGCGACGCCGTAGCGCCGTTATTACTAAAACATTGTTTACGGGAGTAAAATGAAATTTTTGAATCGCGGAATTGGAATTATAATGGAAAGCCCGCGAACCTGACAACGCTCGCGTGACAGGGCAGACCAGACTCCCCTCCCCTCCCCTCCGTCGCATCGACGAGAAGTTCAAAGTTCAAATCATCGTCGGAAACGTTTGCCGTGCGCGAGTAATGTTGATATTCGATATTGCTCGCGTGGCCGAGCTCCAAAAAGCTTTTCACGATACTGCCTTACTGCGGTCTTCGATTCCGTCTCGCGTCTCCGCCAATTATTAATTACGTCACGCAGCTTTCGGAAGCGGATTAAGCCCCGTCGCGTTAACACCCTCCGCTCGCGCGGAAATACCGTCTACACCCTCCTCTCTCCCTTTGAGATAAGACTTGTTGGATACTGACGAGTCTGAATAAGGTCCAGAGGGAAGGAAAAGAGATGACAAGGATGAGTACGCATCATCGACGAATATATGCAGCTCGTCGTTTCGGACGGCCGGAATTCGCGAAATTTTCCCACGTTTCGCAGTTTTCGTAGTCGCGCATCCGTAGAGCGTGTTCGGAATACAATCTTGCGCGCGCGAGCGAGGACCTTATCCTACGGGATAGCAACGGATTGCTTGCAAGAAGGATCCCTTGTCGTGGTCGGTTTCATCTCCGCCTGTGTTCTCTTTTTATCCCTCCTCTCCGTCTTCGTTGCTTAAGAGAACGACGACGCGTCGACGACCGTTCCGCCTCTCTCGTGCATTCCCGTTTCCTGGTCGTCGTCATCCCCCGGCCTTCGGGTTGCCCAAGTCGTCCCTGAAACAGCAGGCTACACCACTATCATATTCTTCGCCCCTTATCTTTTCGAGAAGGCTGTCACGCGGCGCCATATATTTCGGCGTTTCGCATTCCCTTCATGCGCGCCTACGTGCGCGCGACGACACGCGAAATGTGTCAACTTTACAGGCGCGTTTGAACGCCATTTCCACGAGTTATCGCGAGGTACCGTTTAATGCTGATCCGATCGACGATCGACGAGTCGACATTCGTCGAGAACAGGAGATGCTGATCGCGCGAATCATCCGCGCGAATTTGAGGGGACCTTTCTGCAGGTGGAAGAAGTTGGCCAGCTTCTGGCCGCTCATTTCGCACGACGCGATCGCGCTGTTTTCATCGCCGCGACTCGTCTCTCGCCGGCAAAAGCCTCGCAAGCCCGGGCTGGAACGGAGGGATTGAAGGTGCGTTCGCGAGCGGGCGAGCGGCGAAGAAAAAGGAAGAGGGGACAGAGATAGTTAGGGGGGTTGTTTGTCTCTGCTTCCGTCTACACGGCTTCGGCTGCGCCATTGAATCAAGTCGAACGGAGCCGCGGGCTGTTGTGTAAACTCCAGTCTTGATTGAAAAGCTCCGCACTCAAATATTGGATGATAAATCAGAGAGAGAGAGAGAGAGAGAGAGAGAGAGAGAGTCCAGGGCCTGCCGGTATCCCGGATTGTATGCCTTTCGCGAATGCTCATATAGGCGTATCCGCTCCGTGATTAGCGTACAAATACCTCGAATAGTCGAAAAGCAATGATCAGGATGTTCCGAAGCTAATTGCGCGGCAAATAGTACACCGGCGCCGCTATTTGCGGCGATATAGTTCTATACGAGCCGCGCCGCGCCGCGCCCGCTGAATTATTCATAAGCTTCCGTCTCGCGCTTCGCGCATCGTTACGTCTCTCGGCCCCGACTTATGTCATTACGCGCCGGACAGCGCGAATCAGGTTACCTCGCCGCATCTGCATCCGTCTCGCGGATCGTCCGAGGACGATCTCGCTGCCACGGATCCGCGGAGCTCGCAAAAATCCGAAGCGTATCCGAATGGAAATCAGCAACCGCCCTCGCCGCCCTCGCCGCCCTCGCGATTTCCATCCTCGCCGTCGTATTCTCCTTTCTACTCGCTGTTTTCCTCTTTCCTCCCACCCTGTTTCTCTCTCTCTCTCTCTCTCTCTCTCTCTCTCTCTCTCTCTTCTTTTTCTTCGCATACCGCATGTTCGAACACATGTACAAGCGACCACTTGTACATGCCGAATGCCTCCCGTCTATCCCACTCGCGGCATTGCGACCGAGATGAACAGATACGGGGCACGAGGGGACGGGATTGTGTGCCATAGTAGTCTCTCGTCTCCTATTTCCCGGCAATTCCACGTCGTTCACAAATTATCCCCTTCGCGCGCGCGCGCGCGCGCACCGCATGAAAGTGGCGGTTCTCGCCCGACATCGTCGCCGATGCCGCCCCGACTCGGAAAAGGGTGACGGTCCCCGAGACGGGCGACGGTGCCGGCTCATATTTAGCCATCGTATAAATCCGGCTCCGGCTTCAAGGAGAGGTTTAATTTTACACGAAGGTTGCAGAGGCCTTGTATGTCGAGGTGGCATGCGAGGGAGCGGGAAAGAGAATACCATGGAGGATGATGCGAGATCGCCGGCACGGCGACCTAACGACCCACCTTCGTGTATACTAGCTGCTCCACTAACCCGAGTATCCCGATTTTAATCAAACAACGGATCCCCCTCTTTGGATCGCTGAGAAATTAGTTTATACGCTGGGCTGGATTAATCCTCTTCACTGGATCGATAATTCCGCCGGCTTGTTGTCGATTTCATAACGATCCACGAATCTTATCAACATTGACAGTGCATCAAGCATGTCTCTCTACGTGGCATTATCTCGTCACATCTTAATAAGCAGTATCCTCTTCGTGCGTTTATCGTCCAATTAAATCTAGATATAAATGCCTGCAAGTGTACGTGACGAGCATGAAACGGTTGCATGCATGCATGCATGCACGGAAAATACTGTCCGTACATTTGCAGCGTGGAGGAAGAAATTGCAACATTGTAAATTTATATGCAGCTTGTACATGTACACTCGACAAGGCGACGGTTTAGGTGCCCTAATCTTGTCCGTGTGAACGTTAATATCCTGGCCGAGTGTCCTTGGAAGAATGTGAGCCCGGCGCGGGAGAGATAATGAAATGAAATACGCTAGAAATATTTAATAAATTTCCGCGGCTCGGGAGATGCTTGTCCCGAGGCATTCTCGTTCTCGGCAAATTCTCTTCTTCAGGTATTCCGCACGCAGATTAGCGTCCCCTCGTAGTCCGTTCATTCCCGTCCTGATTTCGTGTTTCGACAGTCTCCCGCTTCTTAAAAATGCACGTGCTTCCGTAACGTCGATCCGATGAATAAAACAAGTTCGGAATGCATGCAGGCAAACATCAACATGGCGACTTGGCAGCCGGGATGACCGGACGACACTCGCTGTTACATTCAAATTCGACGTTTGTTATTGACGATCTCTATCCGTTTGTTTTCTCCAGGAGGGAACGTCTTCTCGACGACATAAAGCCACGATTTTTCTCGGTCCGAGTGTCCGAAGAGATGTCACCGGACGTGGCGCGCAGGGTCGTGCGATGCTCTTTACATGACCTGGAAAACGCGGCTGCATACATATGCAGAGCCGGCGCGCTTTTACAGCGCGTCGAGAACTTTTGCATGCGCGTACAATTCCGCGCTCGAATCGCGCCGCGTGCGCGCGGCACCGCTTCGATCCGCTCCGCCGCGGTTTCCACCGCTGTAATCCCCGATCGTTTGATGCATCCGCTATCGTCGATGAAACGTACGCGCGGCGGGCTCTCGTGCAAAATGCGATTTCATCGTCGACGGCACGCGGAAGAGAGAAGACAATGCGTATTGTACGCGTATGTCGGCAACTCGCGCTCCGCAGGATCTTCATCAGGGTTGGACAAACGCCGCTCGGCGATCGTTCAGGTATCGCCCTGCGTTCGGAGCGTTCCGAGGTCGCCTAACGACAATCGCGTGCAGGTGCAGGCGATTGCAGAGGATCATGGAATCGATCGTGAACGCGCGAGCGATCTCAGCGGCTAACTATGGAAAGCGGAACTCGCGAGGGACTAACATTGTCGCCGGCCTGACATTGTCATTTCCTTCTTCCTACTCTTCTCGTCTTCTGCATCAGCACGCTGCGCTCAATCCGGGCGTAACGTCGCGTAAGCGCTTTTACGATCGTGTTCGAGTTACGATAGCGACCGTCATGCCGCGAGCTTTCGAGAGCAGACAATGTCGACCGCCTCGTTCGATCTCATCGTCGAATCTATCGACAGAAAACAACGCCCCGCTTCGCCTTTTAGCTCCGTTCTCCCTTCTTTCCGCCCCGGAAATAGGCATTTCATCGGCGTTCGAATTGCCTGCAGCTGCCGCGTCCGTCTTTGCGGTTGCCGCTCGTACAATCGTCTTCCTTTCTTCGATTATCGACGCTCGTGTTTTGAATCGTGGCATATCAGTCTATTCGATCCCCTCCGCGTTCAACAATCCAACGTTTAAACAATCGCTACGTGGGACGCTACACGTGGCATGCTCTCCGTTTTGGAGCGCTTCTTCCTCAACGATGAGCACCTTCCTCTTTTCGGCTTTTCGGCTTTTCGGCTTTTCGGCGATAAGCAAACGCCAATGAAAGTCATCACGACGTCACTCGTCTCATTCCGGCGGATCTTTTGTACATCCACGTACAAGAATTAATTGGAATCTGCAATAGAGAGAGGGAGGGAGAGAGAGAGAGAGAGAGAGAGAGAGAGAGAGAGAGAGAGAATCTGTCCTCTCGCTCCCACCCTCGTTTTCTGTCTCTCATCTTTCAATCTCTCTGGCGAAGATTCCGGCACGAGAGATGCCGGTCTCTTCGTCATCGCCAGTAAAATCCTTCTCTCTCCCCTCCGCCACCCCGCTTGCCGGTAATGTCAGATACCACCTCGCGCGTCGTATCTCACGCGCGCGCACACGCACACTAGCACACATTCGCGGAACTCGGGGGCGCACTCGCCGCTGCCAGTGTTGCAAACGGCTTCGCTACGTTGGGTCTGCATTTGCATATGAAAACCGGGAAGTCTCGAGGCTTGCTTGCCTCTTACTCGCGAGCACGAAGAACGGGGTTAGATGCCGGGTACCGGCGACAAGGAATACCGGTTGCGCAAACCCCCGCAATGGAGAGCAACGGAGGGTGCACGGCGACAGAAGCTGCTGCCGGTGCGCTCAGGGTGCTCCCTCTCCGCTTCGGCCGTCTTAAATATTCAATGGCGTCACGTTCTCGACTCGGCATGCAGATTAGCAGCGGCGAATCACATGTTCCCGCGCCGGGAACTTGATTCTGTATCCAAGCTCGCATTTCTCGACTTCCCCCCYCCCCYCCCCCCCCCCCCCCTCGCTCTCTCTCTCTCAACCGTGCACCCGCGCGCGCGCGCGCACGCGCGCGTCTTCTTTCTCCGTACTGCACGTACGCTTTCCATCTGCTTCCTGCTGTCTTGTACCTCTCGATGGTCTCAGTTTCCACTCGAATGTTCATCGGTGTTCCCAGCGTAATTTCCTGATCTCTTTGGATACAAGTGACGGGCAAGAGGCAAGAATTCCTCACTGCGAGAGTCGAGCGCGCGAGCATGGCGCTGCGCAATAATACATCCGGGATTCCGGGATTTGTATTAATAGGATGCGCGTATAATCGGTCGTAGGCGAAGCGTCCGCTTCGGGAGGACATCGGATCTTGTCTTGTCAAACGGCGAGTGGTTATCCAGCCAATTCGAGATCGAGCGGGCAGAGTTTTTCGGGGGATGATCGCTTAGCTCCTCTCTCCTTCGATCAGAAATCGGATATGTTTTGCTGATTGTACGAACAAACGGGACTGTTCGTATAATCGCAAACCGAAACGTTCATGGATGGATCGTGAGAGGGTGCGCGACGTGGAGGGCTTGCATTTATCAGAATATGAGTCGCTCGGCGAGCTGCGGTTATTAAAAGAAAGATTGTAGATTGTTGGGTGCTCCAAACGGCGCATGTGGAGGATGCGATAATAACGCACGGCAGTTCGGGCGAAATAATTGTGTGTCTTTGAAGTTTGCGCGTCGCGCAGCATTAGGCAAGCTCCTAGCTCCAGTCCGCGTCATAATACAATCCGGAAAGCTTTGTGCAAATGGTTGCTACGTAGGCAAAGCAGCCAGAGCGGCCGCTGACAGACAGGCGGCGGGAAACACGTAGAAGAAAGGAAAGAGCGGAAAGGCGAAGTTACTTTATGTTTCTTAAGTTTCCTTTTAGCCACGGCAGATCCAAGTTGACTGTTCGGCCCCGTAAGGTTACTCCATATAAATGCAAAGGGATCCACAGGCTCTTTCGTGTTGTTAACGTAGCCTCCGACCCCCTCCCCTCCGCCGTGCCACTCTTCGTCCCCTTTTCTTCTTGGCTGGTCGCTATTCCCATCGTTCCCGTCATTGCTGCGTTAGAGGAACGGATAGCAGCAGGGTCGAAGCAGCCAGAAGCCCATTAAAATCCGCAAAAGCGACCAGCTTGAAGTGGAAGTTTGAAAAAAGGAGAAACTCAACGTTTCTTTGTACCAAATCGCTGTGAAAGAGAACGAGCGAAGTTCTTAACTCTCCGAGTTCCTTCGTTCTTCTTTTTCCTCCTCCTCCTCCTCCTCCTCCTCCTCCTCCTCCTCCTCCTCCTCCTCCTCCTCTTCTTCTTCTTCTTCTTCTTCTTCTTCTTTTTCATGCTCACTTTCATTCCATCCAGCCTTTATTAAAACAAAGATCGCGACTAACTTTCCGCAACAACGGCGACATATCCCGCGCGAATGCGCGGCCTGTGAAACACGAGACGAGAAACGTCAGACAGCCGCGATACACGGCTAACGTACACGGATTACACCGGCTGCCATATTGTTAAGGGTTGTTCTGCCTTCTCGCGTACGTTGTCCCGTTCTTCGGCTTTGCTTGCTCGCGTCGCCGGTATTAAGCCATAAATTCGTTAACGCGAAATCGTTAAAGCTCCGCAAGTAGATTTCATTCAATTACGTAAGCTCGCCGCCCCTAATCCTCCCTCAAAGAACTAAATTCCGATTTCGCTCGCCAACGTCTCAGCTTTACTTGCCCCCTCCTATTTTTCCCTAATTCTCCCTACATTGTCTTACCGTTGTTCCAGCAACTGTTGTTTTCCTCTCTCGCCACGGATCTTTAGTTTTAATTACCGCGGAAGCCTGACGTTTATTGCTGCTTCTTGTAGCGCCGGCGCAGCACGGGGGATGAGTCCGGGCCGGGGGGGGGGGGGGGGGAGTTTCGCCACTCCGCTCGGGTTTGCAGAAGGCTGGAGGCTGCAGGAGATTGTTCGGAGATGAATATCCAGAAATAGATCGGTCCCGAAGCAAATCCCGAAACGAACAAACGTCCGCCATAAGGGCTCGCGGGGAAAGAGCCCTTACGTCACAAAGCACAGGGATATCTTTCGTCGTTTCCGGTTTAATTTCCTCACGCGGCATCGCAGTCGCCGGCCGCGTTGCTCTTTGGTTATTGAATAAGCAATGTAAGCGGTATCGTACATCCTCATCCGCTTTATTATCGTAGCCAGCAGTCGCCAGGACGGAAGTAGCCGATACATCGCGCTCGCTGATCACGGAGCCATAATTGGCTCACCCCGCAATAAAGTTCCGTGCCGGGGCAGCTTAGGTATCTCACGGGCGACCCGGACGTGATATAGCGACGATAACCCACGATTCCTGCCGGCTCGGGATCCTTTGCTACAGTCCTTCTCACCCACTTATCCGTGATTTACTTTCCGGACGGGCAAAACGTGAGACTGCAAACAGACGGTATTTCACGGCAAACCGGTATCGGGAAGAAGCTCTCGGCTCTTTCCCACTTCGTTATCCCGAGGGTGGCGAGGAATGTATCAGAGAAATTCGGCGCGGTATCTCGGGCGCGAGATCCATCCCTGTCCGACCTTCTCGTGATGGCTGAAAGGCCATCATCGGAGCCATCATTGCGCGATTCTTTACGAGCCGCATACTTTCGAAAGCGTAATACGGCCGCGTATCCATCTTCCCCTGGAAACGTCCGCTTTCCGGGGAACCGCCGCGCACCGCTGCTCGCGCAGCGGTATTTAGCGGAAGCGCTTGCGCCGAACCTGGCGCAAAGTAATAAAAATCCCGGAACAACAGAGATTACCCTTTCGCACCCGCAACAACTAATCAGGGCTTAGCGCGCGCGTTGCGCCCGCAGCTCCACGCCGCCGCTCTCCGTAGCCCTCGCGCACCTTTGTCTGCCACTCTTTCTCTCTCTCTCTCTCTCTCTCTCTCTCTCTCTCTCTCTCTCTCTCTTCCCGTCTTCTCGGGACGCGCGCAGCTACCTTACGCCTTGCACCCCGGGATGATGAATGAGGGATTATTTGCAACGCGGCCGCGCCCGCGGCGGGAAGTTCGCGATAAATTTAAAGTTTCTTTAAAACAATAAGTTGGCGCGCGGGCGCGGCGTCGAGCCGATACCGTCATCTTTCATAATCGATTATTAACGAACGCGGTGCCGCGCGGTGAAAGAAGGAAAGTTTTCTCCTCACGAGGAGGCCGGCTAACGTGTATACATAAATGAACATGGCGCTGCCGACTCCGGCAACGTTGATGGACGAGCAGCAGGTGCGGCCGGAGCCGTACTTAAGTCTCGTTCGATTAATCGATTGCAGGCAGAAATAGACACCCGCACGCAGAAGGCAAAGTGATAGTAATGATGGCAGTGCCGCCGGCGCTCGCCGTCTCGCGTTTCGCCCTCTCGCGAGTTTTCCGCCGCGAACGTCGCGCGTAACGCGACGCGATTCTCTCTCGCGATGCTCCCTGCAGATGCTCCGTGCGTCGTCTCGTCTGTCTTACGCGTCTCGCCTAGCCCGCCATCGAGCGAAGACGACGTCGGATCTGCTCGTCGAATCTCGTCGCATTTAATTTCGTCCGCGCGCTCGTTCGCGCGACAAAAAGATCGCCGAGAGACACGGAGAGCCGCGCTTTATCCGTCACGGCCGGATCTCGGATATTACGGTTTTTCCGTGTTACCGCGCGGTATCGAGATCGCCGAGCTCAGCAAATCGCATCGCACTGGTCGCATCTATTATTCCCGGTCCTCCCCGCTGTCGTCCAATCGGATTCCGGCGCGACGACGGCTCGCGATTCGATTCTCATTGGATGTAGCGGCGACGGCCGGGAATCCCAATTCCCTGAAAGATCGCGTTGTAATCTTCGGCTAAAGCGACGGGATGGAACAACAATTACGGATTGTATACGATCGACGGGGCAGCGGCGGTGGTGGTAGCGTGGGGGGGGGGGCAGGGGGGACGGGAGCGAGATGCCCGGGCGGAGATGCTGGGACACATCGCGCCGCGTGTGCGTGTAAATCAATTGTCGTGGCAACCGCAAATCCTCGCGTCACGGAGTGACGCGTGAAGGCGCCGCCGGAGCCTCCGGGCGCGGCGCGGAGAGGAGAGAGGAGAGAGAGGAAAAAAGAGACGCGTCCAACGCGAGGATGACGCAGGCTAGAGAGAGAGAGAGAGGGGAGGGGGAGGCGGGGGGGGGGRGAGAGAGACCTAATGGAATATTCGGGGAATGGAACGAGGGGRTTAAAGGGTTCTCGGTAATCGCTAACGCCGAACGTATCACAGATTTATTCAGTCGGCGAACTCTACGTCGAGGCGCGACGATGAATAACTCAGGGCTGGCTCCACCCCTGACGTCGACAGCCCGTGATACGATAATACAATGGATCGATAATAACCGCGTCACGCGGTTCGCAAGGGGGTATCGCGGTTAAACGGCCACTCGATAATTTGTGCACCGTTGATTAATCCATATCGCGCGCTGCCGATCGTCGCTACGTTTCGTTCTCCTCCGCATTTCCTCCGCGAGTCCCGCCGATAATCGCCGCCGCCGCCGCCGCCAAAAACGGGTCGGCGAGGGAGAGAGGAGGCGAGAGGGGGGGGGGGAGGGCAGGGTTGGAAAGTTCCGGGCGCGCGGCTTCGACGCGGCCGCGCCGCGGCTGAGTGACACGCGGCATAACTTGCAATTTGGTGCAACGGCAGGTGCTCCGGTCACGCTAAACCGCAGTTTAATTACTGCGCCCGCGCGCGAATTGGCTCACTGCCGGCGCTGTCACGCGCAACGCCGTGCAAATTGATCTCGGCGGTGCTCGCTCTGGCGCCCTGGACTCCCCCCCCTCCCCCCTCCCCCTCCCCCCTCCGGCCCGCAGATGCGTGGCGGGTCTCCTTCACGCTGGGGAGGGGGGAGCCTTGCGCGCGAACGCGAGCGGAAGACGTCTCCTGCGTGTTCACTTCCGGATGCGAGATCTTGGCGAGGGAGCGAACGATCGCACGATCGATCGATCGTTTATTCGATCGTCGTATTAACGACGATGCACGTGACACTCCAGGTGACTTTCAGATATAACGGAATAACATGTCGCGCTATATTGAAGTATAGCTCTCTCTTTTTTTTTTTCCTTTTTTTTTTTCTTTTCTTCACGCGTTTGCCCTGCGCCCTGCAGATCTTTCCGGATCTTTCGGAGCTCGCGTGAGAGATTCGCGCTCGAATGATTCGAGGCTCGAAATCGCAACAACGAGCGCGGTATTTTTCTAGGCAACGCCGAGGCCTGAAGTCGTCTTAATTGATATTGCATTACGCAATAACTGATTCGATTGCTGACAGCAGAAGTCCTTGCAACGCGCTCCCAGCAAGTTCGGCGCCTATCTCGCAAGTTGGAGCAGAAGTTATACTCAATTTCGCGATGGTTTTCAACGTTATAACGAGCTCTCGTTATATAATAACGAGCAGCTTTCTCGGGCTTCGTTTGTTGGCTGCGAGCGCTAATACCGGGCGTATATATTCATTCGCATTGCTACGCGGTTATGGCAGGTTTAGTAATGGGAGTTGCTAAAACACGACGTTTTGCTGATTATTTTGTTTACGATGCCCGCGTCGGCGGGCGTGTATGCGCCGCGGACGTAACGCAGTTGACTCCGATTAAATATCAGTTTTAATATCCGGATAATATTTTCCTTTATCTTTTTCCCATCTGCCTACCCACCCGCCTATCGTTAATTGTACATCCGTGTACCACGCGGCGGGCGCAAGCGAAAGATAAAATCCGTGTTCCAGCGGACCGCTGGAATTGTTTGAATCGCACCGGCGATAATTACGCTGATGATAATAATAAGAGTAATAATAATTTTATTTCCGCCCAAAGCCGCGTTAAATCATTATTAAACGCCGTACCTACGAGAGAGGAAATCACGGGACGGCAGGAGGGGCATGGGGGAGGGGCATGGGGTAGGGGGAGGGGGAGGGAAGGGGGAGGGAAGGCCAGCCGCGCAGGCAGGGGCGGATTTAACGACCATAAACATACATTACACGCTCGGCACGATATTTGTTAATTCATCGTGCGCCGCGTGCACGCGCGCGCGCGCACAGGCCGGCTTTTACATAATGCCGCGTCTGAATCGCGCAAAACTGCAAACCGGCTCGTTTGTCGCCGAAATCGAGACCCCGCGCGATGGCGAGGGAGCAAGGGACCGCGGATGAAAGTTGTCGCTCGCAGTCGGTCGCGAATTAAGGAATCTAAATCACGGGGGACGCCGGTCGTAACACGTAGAGGCATCACCACAGCCGTATCCTCTTCCTCTGGCCGGTTACGTGAGAGAGCAGTGACGGACAGACGGAGAAACAAAAGAGAGAGAGAGAGAGAGAGAGAGAGAGAGAGAGAGAGAGAGACGCAAGTTTAATTATGGAACTGCTGCTAAAAACTTGAGGCCGGCGAAAAAAGGCGCGTTACCGCACATGCCCGCCATTCGTCCGAGGAAAAAGAGAAAGAGAGAGAGAGAGAGAGAGAGGGGGGAGAGGGGGAGAGAGAGACACACACAGGAGGAGGGGAGGGGAGGAGGAGGAAAAAGCGGGGGAAGGAACGAGAAACGCGCGCGAGCAAAGAGGACTCTTTTTAAAGCGTTTACATTTCTGACAGAGGGCGCAATTCCGCGCGGACGTTACGCCGTTTTCATCCCCGGCGTTGCAGGCGTTGCCGAGTGTCAATGCTCCTAATGGCGTTCGGGGGAGCTTTGAATGCTTTTAATTATTTCCATCTTTTTTCCTTCGGCTCGAAGACTTCAAAGGGTCCTCGATCGACCGGACTCAACCACTCCCTTCTACCACCCTCCCGCCCTCCCCCTCCTCCCGCTCAGCCCCGTCCGGAAGCCCCACGGCTTCCCCCGCCTCCCTCCCCCCATCCCCCGCTCGTCGCGGCCATCGATGGCGATCCTGCGACTTGGGGGCGAGCGGCGAGCGGCGAGCGAACCTTTAAAAAGTAAAAAGGGAGAGAGCAAGCCCGGCGTTGACGATAATTGGCCAATCGGCCAATGGCTGCAATTGATAACTTGATTATGAAATCGCTATCTCATTTCATCGGGCGCGAGCGTGCGTCTCTCCTCGCGCGGCTTCCGCCGAGTGTCCGCTGTCGATTCCGGCGTATCTTATCGATCCTGCGGACTCGGAATCGGCGGACCGGCAGACTCGGAAAGAGGCCGGATTCATAAAGTTCGACAATCGAGCGAAACGGCCGATCGAGACGGGCGGCTGTAACGAAAGTTACGGTCGGGACATTCTTTGAATAGCACCGCGCTAAACTACGTACGAGTGCGGACGTGTTAAAATTCCGCCGTACGTGTTATCCGAAGTATGTCCAACTGGGTCAAACCGGGAGGAAAGTCAAGCCGCGTTTCGCAGCTAGTGCTACGCGCTGCCGAGCTGAAAAGTATCTTATTCAAGGTTTGTCCACCCGCCAATCATCGGAAAGACACATGCGCCTACTACGGGCAATTATCGGGCGGATCGACACCAATCATATGTCAATTTCGCGGCAATTTCCCGCAACAGGCGAACGTTCCCGCGTTCGCTCCATTCGCGGTTTGGCGAACGAGCGGGCCAATCGCTTCCGAATATTTCCTCATCTCGGGCCGTTCCCCTGGGTTTCGTCGCGTGGGGGTCGGTCGGGGCGTGGAAGGCAGCGAGAACGATGGTGCGCGGGTAACCGCCGAACTTAGTTAAAAACTTCGCAGTCAGCTCGGAATTCCGAGCTCGGCGTTCTCGGGCGCGTTCGGGGCTCGCGAGGGGTACCGGCCGGCTGAAAGACACGTCCAAGGAAACGAGAGGGGGCCGTCTTTTTCTTCGATCCTACGGCAAAGGGGGGACGAAGGGCGGGGGGGGGCGGAGGGGTAGAGCTCGTTCTACGTGCCGCGGGGAAACTATTTCCGAATTTTCAAGCGATTCCAAAGTCGGCGCGCGGCTCCCTACCTCTTCCCTTCCCTCCCACCCCCCGGAGGAGAGGAGTCCTGAAGGGAGAACCGCGAAGAGAATCGGCGGTTGCCCTGAATCGGCGCGCGCTTCCCAGACGGGGCGCGAGCGGCTCGTCTGGATGGTGCATAAAAGCGCGTGCCCCGCATCCGGAATACGGGATGACGTGCGCGCCGTCGTAAATTACGGGGGTAATAAAATCCGCAATATGACATTACCCGGGTTACTGCCGGGAAATCGCGGCAGACATCGCCCGCGCTAATAATAACCGCGTCGCGAGACGGATACTCGCGCGACGTCCAGATTCCTGCTGCTGGGACGCGCGGCGTCTCACCGCGAGGTGCGCGCGCGCGCGCGCGCGCGTGTGTGTGTGTACATCGCATTGACAGTAAGTAGATCCTTTTTGCCGCGAGTTATGGCGATGCGGGATTCCGAGCGCGACGGCGGACCATACGCGGGGGAGCGGGCGAACGGGACGACGACGGATGCTGACAAAACAGAATACGATGTCGTAAACGTCCCGCCGTATTTTTAATACGATAAAACCGGCCGCCGGTACGATACAGCGCTGGAGGGGGAGGGCGGGCGGAGGAGGAGGGGCGGAGGAGGAGAGGGGCGGGGTAGACGTACGGGAGAAAAACAAGGGGAAGTAATTCCTCGCGATGGCCTGGCGCGAAATCGCGGCGCACGTACTTTTGAGGGCGCAATTCCTCCGTGGCATTATCGCACTCGCCATTAATCTCGATCATAAAGGCGATCCGCGATCTCCGCGCGGATGCAACTGCGCCGTAACCGCTTTAACGTCGTGAACCGTGCTCTAATCCTCGGGCATAAAACTCGTCGAGCGCCGAGCGTCGTACCGTCGCGATTATGCCGCGGTCGTTAGTAAGTCATTTCGTGTCACGGGAACGTCGCCTCCGCAGCGATTTCAGAAGCGACAAAAATGTTTTCGTTGTTACCGTCTATGCGGAAGAATCGAGTCGAGGGAGAGATAAAAACCTCGCCGACGAGGGACCAGAGGCAAGAAAGAGGCGGCTCGAGACTCGCTCGCTCGGAGAGCACCTCGGAGAGCACATCGGGGGCATACCGTAAACGACCGCGATAATAAGAGCCGCGGCTTTATCGTCACGTTCCGTTAATGGAGGCTGAATCGGAAATATCATCGCCGCGCCGTCGAATCGCTCCGCGGCGACCTGAAAATCCGAAACGTGCCCTACGAGCCTTCGAGAGACTCTCGTCGCGCCAGAGTTAGAGAGAGAGAGAGAGAGAGAGAGAGAGAGAGGTCCGTTTACAAACAGCTCCTTAAAAATCCTCTTTTCCAATTGCGCTCTCGGACCGTTCCCGCAGAGAGAACGCTCACATACTTTTGCTCAATTACTCGACGACGGGCGCAGACAACGGCGGAAATTGGATCGCGAGAACGTTACCGGCGCGCTTCGCGGCTCGCCGCGGCGTTAATTGTTTCGCTCGCGCGCGAAGATCGCACAATGCACAGCCAGCGGCAGTAAACCGTTCGTGACGTATGTGCATACGTGACGTAGGCGTGCGATCGCTCGTTGCTGAAAACTGCTGGTCGATCGTCGCTGCGACAGCGGTGATCATTAGCCGGGTCGAGCGGCGCGCGATATCCGTGCAAATGAACGCATTCCTAGCGCGGCGTAATTAGATCAGATTCCACGACGCGCTCTCGTCCGAAATTACAATTCGCGGTGGTAGGTGTAGGTATCAGCGCGGACTTGCCAGCAGCAGGCAGCGGAGTATTGGAAGATTCGAAGACCAAAGTCGACCGATATATACCGGTCTTACCGCGGACCGAGCACGGTGGACCATTGTCTCACTCGCTCTAGCCGTGTACCACCACCGGTAATATCGCATTATGTCCTCGCGACTAATGGAGATGCTAATTCCATCTCCGCGCCGGCGGCTTCCTTGGAAGCGGCAAGAAGCTTGATGGCGCGTCGAGGGTCGCCGGGACGGCGAGGAGGGACGGCGGCGCGGCTCTTCCATCTCCGAGTCACCTCAATCTCCCGCAATCGTGCGGAATATCATGAATGCCGGAGTGTATCTCGATGAATGGCTGCAGTGGCGGAAGGGTGGCACTGCCGACGGGGCAGGATCACGGTGATGGTGCGGGGTGAGGGGTGGGAGAGGAGGAGACAAGAACGGACGAGAGAGCCGGGAGGGAAGAATGGGCCATTCGGCGGATTGATTGATTTACTTCCTTCCCGCCGCCCCATCGTCGTTATGGCGCGAAACGAAAACGCGTTGCGTTCTACCGCGTCTCCTAGTCCTAGCGACACACTTCCGGAACAACGCGCTCGCGACGCGAGAGGAAGCGGAGGCATCGATCGCGCGCGATCCTCCTCGCGGTGGAAGAACTTTCGGAGACGAGGAGCCGCCCGCGCGGCTTATTTTTACGCCGCCGCACGTTCGGCACGTCTCGCGGAAATGATTGTATTTACGTAAACTGAAAAATTGGATTTTTCCGGAAAATATGGGCGAATCGTGTTATTTACAGTGTGTGACATATTGCATCGTCGCGCCGAGCAACGTTATTGGCCCGGCTTCGTTACACCGATCGAAAGTCTGTGCCGACCAAATTTGATGGGAGCCGCGCAATCAAATTCAATGTATAACGAACACGTCTCCTCCCATTAACCTTCCATACAAACGTGTCACCGGGCTGCACCCGACCCGATATCTTAATTGATCGTGACTTGAGCGTCCGGCGTTAAACAGTGTCGCAATCAAGAGCTGCTGATTAAACGAGCATTACGGAAATAAAAGAGCCCCCGGTAACCCGATTGGCCGGTTTCATCCTTGGGAAAACCAGCGGCGGGCGGTGCCTCCCCYTTTTCCTTCTACTCTGATTAGCTCGCTCCCTGATCAGATTTAACACTGCGAGATTGACCGGCGGCTAAAGGTTGCGTGGCGTCCCTCCATGTAATATTCAGCGAGGTAAATCTAAGCAACCATCGCGTGCGGTTCGAAACAGCACCGACAGCCTCAAGTGTCCTTCGCGACTCCGTTCCCCTCTCTCTCTCTCTCTCTCTCTCTCTCTCTCTCTCTCTCTCTCTCTCTCTCTGTGCTGCTCACTTTGGTTGCCATTTGCCATTCCGCTTCTTCGTCCCCAGTCACCGGTTAGGCCGTAACCTCTTCCGTCTGCAGCTCGCCTCCCTTCGTGCCCTTCTTCTGCCCGTCCTTATTCCTTCAATCTCGCATTATTCCGCAAATAGCTCGGCCATTTGGTCGTCCCGAAAGTCCAGCTGTTCCACTCCTCAGCTAGACGCATCGCGATCGATGCTCGTCCGTGCAATCCATCTCGTGGGCCCCTTTCGAGTGGGCGGGCTCCTATTCGCCGCGAATCGGCGTTCATGCAATTTTTTATGCGCTCGGCCAGTCGGTTTCTGCGACGTAATTGATCCCCCCCCCCCCCCAGCCCGACTTGCGAGATCAGTCGCCTTGTTAATGATGACCTTGTTAATCCGCGCGTCGCGAGGACGCTCGATCGAGGACGATCGATAAGCACTAAAGCGAGTTTGGGAATCTTTTCCTCCTGTCCGCTTCTTTTTAGTCGCGCCGCCTCGGGTCTTCCTCTAGAAAGCATCGAGAATTCAGTGCCTCGCAGTGCCTGCGGCGTCGGCGTCGGCATCGGCGTCGGCGTCGGCGTCGGCGTCGGCGGCGACACCTTAAATTAATGATCTTGAAAGCCTAAAGCGTCGGTAGACACTCCGGAACAGGAGAATGCACTCAAGGGGTGACCGCTAGCTTCTAAGTCTCTTAGACCACGAGTGGCCCTCGCTAGCCTCGTATAAACCCCCGGCATCGTCCAAATGTTAGTAAACTAAATATCTTATTAACCCTTTAAGCTGCCACGAGTTAAGCCTCGCGTTACGCCTCATAACTTTTCGCGGTGGTTCAACGTCGGTGAAAGGTGACGTGTCCTTACAGGACCCGCGCCTCCACCTAATCTCGAACTAGGGAAAGATGGACGCAACGATGCGATTAAGCGGGCGCGCGCGATTCGGATTCGTTTCGCCCACTTGGACGTGCGCCTTTGTCCGATCAAAGGCGAAATCCCGACGAAATTCTTGTTTTGCGCATCGGTTCGATATCCAACTCGGATGTCTGGAAGGGAAGAAGCGCAGGCAGGAGGGATCTAAAGAGATCCAAAGAGCTGCTCTCTCGATCCTGAGCTGCGCTCGCGGGCTCGAATTTTCGCCGGATCGGAATAACGCTCGGAATAACAGCCGGCGCGAGTTAAAGCGGTGCTTTTGGCCCACTGCCGCGAAACTACGTGGAATGTACATTAAGCAATAGCGCTTAAAACATAACCGACTATTTCATTAGCACCTTGCCTCTGTCTACCGGCGCTTCCTCGCTCGAGCGGGCACTTAAACCGCGCTTTTCTCTCACCTTCTCTCCCTCTCGCTCCTTCCCCTCGGACCTTCGCGCTCTCTTGGCCTCTTCTCCATCGCAACTTGATTCTCGTTCCGGCGTCAGGGCAACCCGACAACTCTACTCATTTCCCGCATGCGTTTAAACGGCACTGCACTCCGCTTAACTTTGCTAAGCACCGCTTTTTATTCTCATCGCTCGCGCCGACTCGAGCGAGGAGGCTGCGAACGCGCATTCCTCCCTCATTTCGTTCTCGCGAATTTTTGATACTCGTCCTGACTCTCCTCGCAAGAATAAGTGTTTTTTACATTTTCATATTTTCGCTTACTCTCTCTCTCTCTCTCTCTCTCTCTCTCTCTCTCTCTCTCTCTCTCTCTCTCTCTCTTCCCGTCTTCTCGGGACGCGCGCAGCTACCTTACGCCTTGCACCCCGGGATGATGAATGAGGGATTATTTGCAACGCGGCCGCGCCCGCGGCGGGAAGTTCGCGATAAATTTAAAGTTTCTTTAAAACAATAAGTTGGCGCGCGGGCGCGGCGTCGAGCCGATACCGTCATCTTTCATAATCGATTATTAACGAACGCGGTGCCGCGCGGTGAAAGAAGGAAAGTTTTCTCCTCACGAGGAGGCCGGCTAACGTGTATACATAAATGAACATGGCGCTGCCGACTCCGGCAACGTTGATGGACGAGCAGCAGGTGCGGCCGGAGCCGTACTTAAGTCTCGTTCGATTAATCGATTGCAGGCAGAAATAGACACCCGCACGCAGAAGGCAAAGTGATAGTAATGATGGCAGTGCCGCCGGCGCTCGCCGTCTCGCGTTTCGCCCTCTCGCGAGTTTTCCGCCGCGAACGTCGCGCGTAACGCGACGCGATTCTCTCTCGCGATGCTCCCTGCAGATGCTCCGTGCGTCGTCTCGTCTGTCTTACGCGTCTCGCCTAGCCCGCCATCGAGCGAAGACGACGTCGGATCTGCTCGTCGAATCTCGTCGCATTTAATTTCGTCCGCGCGCTCGTTCGCGCGACA
This sequence comes from Eciton burchellii, assembly GCA_020341155.1. Taxonomy (NCBI): domain Eukaryota; kingdom Metazoa; phylum Arthropoda; class Insecta; order Hymenoptera; family Formicidae; genus Eciton; species Eciton burchellii. The sequence continues at coordinate 958,345 of JAHMML010000012.1, read as the reverse complement.
AAAAGATCGCCGAGAGACACGGAGAGCCGCGCTTTATCCGTCACGGCCGGATCTCGGATATTACGGTTTTTCCGTGTTACCGCGCGGTATCGAGATCGCCGAGCTCAGCAAATCGCATCGCACTGGTCGCATCTATTATTCCCGGTCCTCCCCGCTGTCGTCCAATCGGATTCCGGCGCGACGACGGCTCGCGATTCGATTCTCATTGGATGTAGCGGCGACGGCCGGGAATCCCAATTCCCTGAAAGATCGCGTTGTAATCTTCGGCTAAAGCGACGGGATGGAACAACAATTACGGATTGTATACGATCGACGGGGCAGCGGCGGTGGTGGTAGCGTGGGGGGGGGGGCAGGGGGGACGGGAGCGAGATGCCCGGGCGGAGATGCTGGGACACATCGCGCCGCGTGTGCGTGTAAATCAATTGTCGTGGCAACCGCAAATCCTCGCGTCACGGAGTGACGCGTGAAGGCGCCGCCGGAGCCTCCGGGCGCGGCGCGGAGAGGAGAGAGGAGAGAGAGGAAAAAAGAGACGCGTCCAACGCGAGGATGACGCAGGCTAGAGAGAGAGAGAGAGGGGAGGGGGAGGCGGGGGGGGGGRGAGAGAGACCTAATGGAATATTCGGGGAATGGAACGAGGGGRTTAAAGGGTTCTCGGTAATCGCTAACGCCGAACGTATCACAGATTTATTCAGTCGGCGAACTCTACGTCGAGGCGCGACGATGAATAACTCAGGGCTGGCTCCACCCCTGACGTCGACAGCCCGTGATACGATAATACAATGGATCGATAATAACCGCGTCACGCGGTTCGCAAGGGGGTATCGCGGTTAAACGGCCACTCGATAATTTGTGCACCGTTGATTAATCCATATCGCGCGCTGCCGATCGTCGCTACGTTTCGTTCTCCTCCGCATTTCCTCCGCGAGTCCCGCCGATAATCGCCGCCGCCGCCGCCGCCAAAAACGGGTCGGCGAGGGAGAGAGGAGGCGAGAGGGGGGGGGGNCTCTCTCTCTCTCTCTCTCTCTCTCTCTCTCTCTCTCTCTCTCTCTCTCTCTCTCTCTCTCTGGAACGATGCTATCGCGAGCGTTGTCTATCTCGGACAGGCCAGAATTAAACGCAAATTTCATTACGTTCTTAACCGTGTCGTTGCAAAATTGCGTTACGCTAGAACGATCCGTTCCGTAGCGTAAGAGGGGCTTAAACGCAGCGATTGTACGCGAAAGCTAGGAACCTTCCGTTGTTTGTCGGCTGTCGATCGTCGAGATGTACTCTCCCTTTTGGGAAATAAGTTTAATAAGCGAAAGTCCTCGAGTAAAGCCCTCGCTTCACCGATTCCTAGCATTTCGCGTGCAATCTGGAAAAGAAACCATCCGCGAGATATTCCCAAGGGCAAGGGGCAATTAAGGATCTTAGGGACGATTAGTCGCGAGCGTCAGCGAGACGGACGGCGCGCGGTCGATCAAAGAGAGAGAGAGAGAGAGAGAGAGAGAGAGAGAGAGAGAGAGGGGAGGGGATGGGAGAATAGGGGGAGGATGAGGAGGAGGGGAGGGAGGAAAAAGGCGGAAAGGAAGGAAAGAAATTTAGGTGACTTCATTAGCGCAGTTAAACACGGGAATAAATGTTTGCAACTATCCGGTTTCCGCTTTCGTGCATATTCAGCGCGTTCGTTACGAATGCACGGCGCACAGACGCCGCGTCGTTAATTTGTAATACGCCCCGCGGCGCGTAAAAACGCGGGCGTTGCCAAAGGACTGCGAGAGGAGTTGTGCATTAAACACGCGGCGTGACGAAAGGTACAGCGGTGGGTCTCCTTCGCGCGAGCGGCAACGGCGGGGCACAATCGATACTTTTTCATTATGACTAGCCGAGGCAATTACTCCGCGTCATGGTAAAAGTGAGGTACCTAAATGTAATTAGTTGTCGTCGGCAGGGCGCTTACCTAGATGGTCCGCGCCATTGTATACGTGGCGCAATTACAATTTAATTTTGTTTCCCCGGCCCCGTTATAAACGAGTGTGCTTCATAGCCGGCTTCCTCCGCCCGGGGACGAAACTCGCGCTAACTTTCAGCGGCCGCTCTAACTAGACGGCTTCGAGCCACCACGCTCGGCCGCCTCCCGCCGCCCCTTCGCCCGTCCGGTCGGTCCGCTTTGATTCGCAGGCTAATTAATTATATTTCAATAGGGCCGTGCGCAATTTTCGCGATTGCGACCAGTCGACCTGCCGCCGCGGCGTTTCGCCTTCCCGGCGCTAACGCGGCGAGAACTTGCGTACACGCTCCGTTATTCTCTCGGGTTTCGGTAACGGCCACGGAATGGTCTACGCCGGTCGACGCAATCGCCGCTCGATGCAAACGGCGCCAATGAAAGAAAAGGGGGGGGGGAGGAAAAAAGGAGTTTAACGAACCGATTAATCCCCCCGATAGCTCGGGAGTGCAACGACAAAGCGACATTAACGTTTATCGTTATTACCGGCACGGCCGTAAGTCACGGCGAAAGACCGCGGGCACTCTTTTATTGCGAGAAACGAGCGCGGTTTAAAGGTGGTACGGAGAAAATGGGCCGGCACGACAGAAGCAGGAGAGGAGCAGGGGCGACCGGGACGCCGGCGGCGTAGAATAAAGGGCAACGAGGACGGCGAGAGGGGGAGTGGGACGGGCGGGCGGTTCGGGTGCCGTAACGCGAGCCGGTAAGGTCCGAAGTCTTGAAAAGCCGCGCTAAAATTCTTCCCCGAGAAAAATTGTTTTCCGATATTGGATTCGCATTGGCCGCGCGTGCTACGCGCTTTGCGGCAGTGCATCTCAAATGAATCGGAGAGGCAGGGAGGGCGAGAAAGGGAAAGCGAAAGGAGCGAGCGAGAGAGAGAGAGAGGGAGGGAGGGAGGGAGGGAGAGACGAAGACAGAGAGAGAGAGAGAGAGAGAGAGAGAGGGCGGGAGGGAGGGAGGGAAAACAGCCGCGCTAAGTGTGACGAGGGTGAAATGACACGGACGGCGGCAATGGCGGCGAACGGAAATTGTCGCATCGGATCCCGGCCGGGCGGCTCTTTTTTTTTCTCTTCTTTTCCCTCTACTTTCCCCCTCTTTTTATTCTTTTTTCATTTTTACACGGCTAAAAATTGCCTACGAACGTGCATTGCGCATTGTAATTACTTCCGATACGATTGCACGCGTGATTACTAGCTACGAGGGATAAGGGGAGTGGAGGAAGAGGCGGAGGAGGGGACCGGGAAGAGCGGGAGGCACGGTCCGGGGGCAGACAATTTGTCTGCCAGCAATTTAGCGCGCGGCCGGTTTGTTTATCGGCTCTCTGATGACACGTTTCGCCGTTACCAAAGTCACCCAATTCCGAATGATTTTCCACACCGAGCTGCGCCACCGAGCGCGCGCTCTTTTTACGGGCGGCGAAGGGGGCTGGACGAGGGGGAGGGGGGGAGAGGGCGCCGGCGGTAAAGCCGGCGTTCTTTCGCGCGCGCGGCCGGAGAACGTCGGGCGAAAAATGTCAGCGGGCTGCCCCCCCCCCCCCCCCCCCCCCCCCCCCCGCGCGCTCCCGCAATCTCCGGCGGGTAAATATCATTATGATAATTACGCCGGATACGAAGACGGAGTGAAATTTTAACATTAAGTGAATTGGCTGTCGGCTATGGGGATTGTAAATCCGGCGATAATCCGCGCAATCTGCAACGCGGCTCGTTTTATGATATATGAGATATTCATGCGGAACGACTCTTACCATCAAAACTAAGGACCCGTTTAACTTTTCGAGTGATATTTACACGGGCCGCCGGGATGAGGCCAGCTATGAATATTCAGGGCAAACTGCTGCTAAACTAGGCAATGAATGAGTCGGTTAGTCTCGAGCCGAGCTCTCACCATCGAGCGAGAGAGCAATGAACGGGGGCAAGCGTCAAGAGAGAGAGAGAGAGAGAGAGAGAGAGAGAAGAAGAGGAAGCTCTAAGCGTGCCGTTCGAAATATTCCGCGATGATTGCAACACCCAGCGAATACCTGGACGTGGAAAATTGGGCGTATGCCAAATTCGTGCCTGATTATCGTCAAATAGCTCGCAATTATATTCTCAGGATAATTCGCGAGCTTCGATTCCTGCCGAACTCTCACACGAATCCCTTACAACGCATCCGTGCTCTGTCCCGCATATATGATTGACAATAAATGGAATTCTGAGAAACGACGCGCGAATAGAATTCCGAGGAGAGCGAGAACGCGCTCGTTTACCTTTCTACTGAAGAGTCAAGAATCGTGTTCCCTTGATCGCGCGACGTATCGTAAGATTAATATCACCCGATCACGCGATTCAGCGGAATCTATCGATATCGCGATGTCGATCACCGGTCGAGCACTCGGGAATTAAACATTCCTGCAGCACTCCCGCGAGTTCGAGAATGATGCCGATTCTCGCGAAGCCTGCGTTCGAACGTTCCAGATATCGACATGTCGGATATAAAAACGCGGATATGGATATTTATAAAGTATCATTCATAATTTTGCTCGAGCTTTATTCGTAATCACCGATCACCGAGCATTGGTATTCCGAATGCTCTGTATATAAACAATCTCCATCACAGACAACCCTGCTGTAATAGGCACGTAGATCAATAAGGGATCTATCGGCTATCTCAAGGACTCCAATAGCGAATCAGCCTTTTGCGAAGACGAAGCCTCTCCGCTTTCTTCCAATGACGACGCGATTGACCGATCGACGAGCTCTGTGTCGTACATGCCCGAACAAAGCTGCTTTCTCGCTGCGGAATTCGTAATATTCATCAGGCTGCGCCATTATAATCCGCTCGCCTGTAAATCGCGCTGTCCCCTGCAGACGAATCCGATAAAATGGAGATGTCGATGCGGGTGGAATAGTTGAACGGGTGGAACGCGATTGGTCAGCCCCGGTCGAGGAACCGTTTATAAGACGCGTTAAAAGAAGGAGTCGCGGTCGAGTGTGCTCTCGGATAGCCTTAAAGGGGCCAACTGTTGCCAGGACCGTACAAAAAGTCGACTGCGAGCGTGCCGCTTCCGAGTTTCAGCTCCGCCCAGGCATTCCCTGACCGAGCGGCGGATGCTTAAACTTTGTCGACAAGCTGCGCTGGCCGTCTGAGCGTGCGCCTTACATAATTTAAGGTCGCGCCGGAACGAGTGCGCATCGCGATACTTCCCATGCGAAGCACGCGTCCTCGCCCCGATGCTTTAATACACAATCATCCGCCTCCGTGGACGGGGATGAAGCGATCGCGGCGAGATCCGCGGCAAGATCGACGCAAGATCGCGATGCGTGACGAGCGAACGCAACGCGAACTCCACGCGATTCTCCACGCTGGAGAGTCGCGCGATCGCTCCGAGTTAACCCCTGTAGCCTACGACGCTGTAACGTTTAACGATCGCCCCTTCGTGGGTGGAGAAACGGGGAAAGGGCACACAAGGAGAACGGTTTGACGCGAACGAGCCCTGCGCTGATACCCTTTTTTTTTTTACTGGCCTCGCGTCTGGCGGTTTCATACTCATAAGGAGCCGGGATACTTGTTACATCCCGCCGCTGAAATTCCCCCCCCGCCCCGCCCCGCCCCCCCCCTCTCTTCCGTTCAGCCCGTCACCTCCGCGTGCACCGGATATCGCGGACCTTACCCCCGGAGAGCCCGCGCTTTTCCTTCCATTTCCACGCTAATAGCGGTGATTGCGTTTACGAACGCGGCGAAGTACGGCCCGGGCTTGCCCCGTGCTCCTCCTTCCCGCAGATAAGCCCGTGACTTTTCGAGGGACTCGAGCGGAAATGCTTCGCGGTGACTTTGCTTATCCCGAAATGCAAAAGGAAAAAGAGCTCGTGCTTTCCTCCGATGGTGGAATTCCTGTAATTGTGGTTCCTCTCGAAAGTGTTCTCGCGCTCAAGTAGTTGGATTAAAGTTACGTCATAAAAGTCGCTTCGGAATCTCAAGGCGACAGTCTTCCGTGCCTCTTCCTCTTCGGGGCGCAATGTCAAGATGACCAGTGGCTTTCGTACTTACCCGACCGTGCGCGGGAGTGATCCTCCTTCCAGCTTGCCGGCACTCGAGCTGGCCGGCGCGTTGGGGGCAATCGCGATCACACTTGGTGTTGCGATCACGTCCGCGTATTTCGGGCTACGTGATGTTTGCGGGATGTCCACGATCATTAAGCTCCCGGCTGCACGCGATCAGCGATCAGCCGGGACTCGGAAATCTCATTACACGCGCGGAGCTACGAAATTCATCTGTTGGCCATCGGGAGCGCAGCGTCCGGCGAGGCGATTTTCCGAGTGTAAAAAAAAAGAGGGGGAGGAAAGGGAAAGGCGGACATTTATCTCCGTGATCGTATCGGGGAACGGGTAGACGGTCCGACATTATCGAGACGCCCCCTCCCCTTAATCCCATTAGGATTTACGAGTTTTACGGGATCTCATTATGGATGCAACTAATTGCTAGAGCAGGATAAAGTCTTCTTTCATGGGTCGTATAGGGCTGATTCAGGGGGCTGCGGGAGGTACTCGTCGAACCGCAGAATCTTTCCGTTTCCAGCCTCGGGCCTTGCTTGCCGTTTCGTCCGCCCGGGGTGAAAGGGAGAGCAACGAGGCCGACGTAATCGGCAGAATGCATATCCAAACGGAAAAACCGAGATGCTAATGCGCAGACAAGAGAAGGGACAGACCCGGGAAGGAGAGAGGAAGGAGAAAGGAGAATCGAACGGGTCGATGATTCATGCGTTGACACGCATTGAATAAACACATACGCCTCGATTTCCGCTACATCTCGATTTCATTTCTCGTTCCTCACGCGATTTTATGCGACTTTTCTATGGACAAAGGGACGAAGAGTCATCGAGGGGGCGGGGGCGGGAGGCGGGGAGGGGAGAGGGCAAAGGCCGCTGAAAACCGAGAGAGGACTTCTTTGCCGGGATTACGCGCTCGAAACGCGCGTGGGAAAATCCGATTTCAGCGGCATCGCGCAACACGGCTCGTTAAAGACGTTAAAAGCGCACGCGAAACGGCCCGAAGTATCGTTTTTCGATATGCAAAATTCGTCGCTCCCCCTCTGGCCTCCCCCGAGCGGATCGCGCTCGTTCAGGAGTGGAAACGGGAGTTTAATTTGTGCTTTCTGAGTCGAACAAGAGAGAGAGAGAGAGAGAGAGAGAGAGAGAGAGAGAGAGAGAGAAAGCGGCGGGAGGGAGGGAGGGGAGGGGAGGAGACGTATCGCGGTGAAGTCAGAGCCTCGTGATGCGTGACGCGGATGCGGATGTGCATTCTCGCGCAAGGGGCAGCGTGTCCCGTTTCACCCCGCGCGCGCGCGCGTGTATATCCGCGCTCGCTCGGATTTCCGGCGCGCACAGTAAATTCCTCACTTTGAGAATATGAAATTTCCTGCGTCCGCATCCACGCGCGTCCGGCGCGGATTGGCTGCTCGCTCCGAGATCGAGCGAGATGCAGACTCGGATAAGATCGACGGAAGAATATCTTTCTGGCGGGCACTCTGCCAGGAGCTTGCGACTAGGGTGAAGATTAGCGCAACCTTGGTAACGACCTTATAAAACACCAAGCTCAGCCGGCGTACCGCCGAAAATATTGCCTCGCAAATTGAAAGCTACGGCAGAGGCGTGCTCCAGCTTTCCCCGCTCCATCCTCCTCAGCCTCCCGCTATTATCTCGCGTTGCCGCGAGGAGAACAGAGAGTCGTCCGCGAAAGCACTACGGCAAGTTTCGCTCGAAGATTTCAGCTGAATACTCGCGAACAAACTTTCGGGAGGATCAATGGACGCGCGACTGTTCCCTCGATCGTCTATACGCATCGTGAGAGTGATAACGCGATAAGTTTCCCTATTCGCAGCTTTGACTCAATTATTCGGGAAACGGGCGGAGTTGAGTCTTGAGCGCGAGGTAAGCCGCGAGCCGAATAAAATGCAGACTTGACGCGACTTGACAGCGAGTATCCAGCGTTTAACCATTAATTACACGCTACTCAATTCGAGCGACGCGATAATCGTGATAACGTCAGCTCGATTGTTTCACGGAGATTGTTTAGAGGAGGAGCGAAAGAACGAGAGAGGGAATGATGATAAATTGATAACGCGAACTCCTCCTCCTCCTCGGATCAGCTCACGAAGAATCTCAATTGGAGATAAGAAAGGATAAGAAAGGAGCCGGCACGCGCGCGAGAGGGAGGCTCGGTTCTGTTCCGTGAAATGAAATAATCCTCCTCTTTCATTCTTCACTATCGCAGGCAAGGCGCCTTTGATTTACACGAGCAATCACGAGCGAAAGCGATACGAACGTAATTCCATGCAGCGCAACACGTTACAGGCAGGGTTGCCCTGCATTCTTGCATTCTTCGCTCCTTTTTTTGTTCAGCAGAGTGAACTACATCCCTCCCGAGAGAGAAAGCGAATCGTTTCGACGTATCGTCGAAAGCATCGAGGAGGAGTATATCCTCCGCTGTAGCTCGCGCAACCGACCCTCGCCGAAGCGAGCGTAATTATTTCGCAATTTACTACCCTCTCTCCCTCTCGGCAGGATGTAGATTTAAAATAGCCCCGTATTTATTGTTACTCGTCGGTGAGACGGGACACCCGGGGGAGCAGTAAGCCGCCACTGGCGTAAACGTACGCGGGACGTCGCTCGTATAATAAGAGCCACCCCGGGATCTCGCGCGAGGGGTAAGACACGAGTGCTCGAGTGCAGCGCGCCTCCCCGCCCAGCCATCTCGCCGAAACCGTTTTCATTACTTTCGAGCCGACCATCTCCGTTGGTCTCTCGCGTGCACTCGCGCGGACTCGCCGCGAAGCGGGCTGCGAGTGGAGAACGACGTCGCGCCGCTTGCCCGCTTGCTGTTGTTGATGATGAGTACAGAGCCCTCTCCCCTCCCGGATAATTGTCATCCGGGCGAGCGCTTTTTCTCCCGCGCCTCCGCTCCTCCGCGCAGGCGTAATGTCGCGACATTAGAGGGTAGAAGAGATAGGCAGGGTAGGTGGGCCGGACTTGGCTCCGTGCACCGGGGCACTAAGGACGATTCGGCGGGTGCAATGGCTCGTAACGCCGCGCGCAGCGAGCGGCGAGAGCCCGGATCCGCCTCGTCGTCGCGAGAGGCCGGAGATTCAGAGTTTGGCCGGCAGCCAGCGTCGCTTTGCTTCACTCGACTTTGCCGCCGCCGCCGCCGCCTCCCCCCCCCCCCCCAAGAGCGGGGCGAGGGGACGGATGTATCGATGTCGCCGAAAAAGTCGTCGCGTCACCGCGAGTATCGTCCTCTGCGGATCGCGCTGCGGATCACGTTTCGCTGGCGACGAGAATCGGCCCGACTCGCCGATGGATATCCGGCTCGGGAAACTGGCGGAATTCATTGCGCGTTCGGCTTTCCGCCGAATCCCGATGGAACAACAACGCGGCTTCCGACGACTTTGACGAGAGGCTTACACGGCCGCCGCCGCTAGCGAGGGTAAATCAGATCGGGCACAATGCACGGCCACATTCCCGTGAAGGCTGAGGGAAACTTTCTATTGTTTACGCGAAAGCGCGTAAACCTTGGCGTATCTCGCACAAGTGTTGCCAATTAAGTGGCTTGTTCTCGATTAAGTAGCCGGCTGCGCGCCGCATCGGCGATCGATATCGAGAGTTCCGCTCATTAACAAGGCGCCGACGAAAAGGGAGGCCGCATGAGTGAGAAAGAGAGAGGAAAGGAGGAGAGCGGGCTGCTCGAAATAATCTTTTGTTCTACTCCCCGATCTACTTAAAAATAAGAATCGACCCGAGCATAACGAGAGACTGCAGAGCGTATATCGCTCTCTGACCGAGTCGAGGGAGAGACGGGGAGAGACGAGGAGGGCCGGTAATCCTTCGGTTCGACAGTCCGGGCTGCTGCTGAGGCTGGCCACGGACTTTTCCTCCGCGTTATATGGTTCTTTTACGGGGCGGGCGGTCCGTTTCTGCGGATAAGGGAATCAAGCCGGTACCTACAACCGGCGGCTGCGGAGAAAAGGTTAACGGCGCTTTAATTGGCCGGGCGCATCGCCCCGAGTTAGGAAACGGGAACTAATCCAACGTGGACCGGGCGAGTTTGACCAAGAAAATGCCCCATGGTCACTAACGTCCGGCACAGACGCGCGTCCCTCGCCCTTCTCGCGTTCCGGTTTCTCTCATTCGTGCTTGCTTTCACTGCGGATACCCACGCAGCAGCGGGCCGGCGGAATCGTTTCTTCTACTTTACGGTTTTAATAAATCTCCGCGAGGTAATTCGCGGCGGGTCGGGACGGACATTAAACTCACTGCAACCGAGTGAGTTCCACTCATTCTGTCTGCCCACCTCCCCCTTTCCTTCCTTATATGCCTGGACTGTACGATCGGGGTTGACGTGATCCGGTAAAAATCAACGGTAGAGAGAGAGAGAGAGAGAGAGAGAGAGAGAGAGAGAGAGAGAGAGAGAGAGAGAGAGAGAGATGGCTGCGATAAGCACGCGAATGACAGATATATAGAACAATGTATGTACACAGATAGACAAACGGAGTGTTTCTTCTGCTCTCCTCTCTCTCTCTCTCTCTCTCCCTTTCTCTAGAGATTTCGCGAAACTCGTCCGTATTGTTTCGCGGAATAATCTCGGAGATCTGGATTAGCCGGATTCGAGGAATGAACAAACGAGACGGCAGATATTTCAAGCGCGATCATCGCCGGTTGGAGTTCCTTTGTAAGATCTCGCGACGCGTGTGCATTCCGCAACGTATCCGCGTGTAAGCCTGACGCGGAAGACGAGCTTCCGGCCAAATGCGCGGGATTAATGCCAATCTCCCGGAGCGCGTTCGTGCTGGCGTGATGTGTTTTCGGCTTTGAATTTTCGTAGCGCGGCGAATGACGCGCGCTTTAATCATTGGCCGATCGCGGTGAGCAATCTTCATGGATCGCAGGTTGTTTGTCGAGCGAAATTCCCGTCACGACGCGCGCGAGCGCGCTTGCACGCTCGCTTGTACGTCCCGACTACTCTCCTCTCTCTCTCTCTCTCTCTCTCTCTCTCTCTCTCTCTCTCTCTCTCTCTCTCTCTCTCTCTCTCCTCCCTACCGCGCTATCTTAACTCCGCCGCCAAAGAAAACCGCCGCGTTGCGGTAATGTTTATCGAACATGATTTCGGCGGGTACGCGGGGATTAAGCGCGAGCTGGATTGCTTTAATGAAGCCGAGCGTGTCAGCCGAACACGGACGAATTTGCACCGTTGCCACGCAAAGGCACGGGCGTTACGGTAGTATGAAAATTTAATCTGCAGATCGATTCCGTCCGTACCGTTTCACGTGGCAATACGTCCACCGGACATTAACTCGCCGTGACTTTCGCCGTTGTTATCATTACACGATGCAGTAGTCGCGTTAGCGACTGTATTAATGTTAATCGAACGCTCTTTCGTTTCACTCGTTAACGATTCCTCTCTTTCTTTCCAGGTAAGTCGCGGAGCTGCTTCATATTTATGGTATCCGAGAGCAGTGGGTAAGAGCAGATCGGAAGTAGTCTTTCTCGACTTTCTAGTCGGTCGACGTCAGCAGATTGCAGCATCCGCGGAGAACGGATTTACGCGCAGCCTCGTAACACGCCTCGCGATCCGCGATCGCGAGCATCTCCATGAGAGTCGAGTAGGAATTACGCGAAATTACACGGAATTACACGCAAGCGAACGCGTTACACATCGCGATGCGCATCGTGAGGACAAACTCTCCCGAAGATAAGTTCAAAAGTCGGCAAAGCCACCGCTGCCAGCCAGAACGATATTTTTCATTCTGTTTACTGGCAGCGGAGTTGTCAGCCGTAATAGCGTAATCGTTTGTCAAAGTCGAACGGGGCTCTGCCCTTTCCCTCCCCGTTCTCCCCGAGATATAAATCCCGTGATTTACAAAAGCGACACGTAATGCGGACAGAGGAAATGGTGATTTGCGCGATAATCCGGAACGCAATTTTCCGCGCATCAGCGAGAACTTGTCCTCGCATCATACGTATATTCGTCTGTACGAGCTGCACACAGACGCAAATCACGTCTGTTACGTCTGTTCTCGGGATTCCTCGTTAATTTTGTCGACGTCAGATTAAAATACGAAACGATGCCGATAACGTTGCAGTATGACGCGGGACGAGAGATTTTGAGAACCGCTTCGGTTAAGAGATAGGATCGATGAAAATGCGTGGCACACATTCGTTCCGTGGGAGAATCGGCTAAAGCGCAAAACGCGTTGCTTCGCGACGTGGATCCAAGAAGCGACATGGAGGAAACGGGAAAAGTCCGAGAAGAAAATGAAAAATTACGTTCCGCGGAGATAACGTCGCCCTCAATGGCGAACTGTTGCATTTGTCATCGATAAGACACCACGTTCGGGGAGTTGTGCGGATATTGTTTTACGACAGAAACATGTCAGGAGAACGGTACATTGCCGATGATTACCGCGAGCTTCGAGAATTAATGATATGCAACGATATGGAGCGCCTTCGATAAATTCGCTCAACACTCGCTCAAATATTTATTTATTGCCGGTTCTGGGTGATAAACATTAGTGTGATAAACAAAGATAAGAGTCATAGATAACAATCTACCCTCTTATCTTCTTTAATTGGCAAACGAATTAACAGTTACGATATTTCGACGTTACTTGCTCTAAAAAAAGTGTGACCGTTGCCTCGGACTTTTCGCAAGACACTGAAGATACAGGCGCCTGGTAACTGTCGAGGAAAAAGCGATACTCTTTGTTTCAGCAACGGTTTACGACCTACGTCCCTTACTCTGGGACTCACCATCGACACGTGCTTGACACGTTGCTTACGTCGGGTTCTCCCGACTTTCCAAAATTCCAGACAAAGAATAACGCCTATAAGAATCCTGAACAGTGAGCGAATTGAAAATGTCAGAAGCGAGCCTGCTCTCCGAGCATGCGACATTCCCAATTCAGTTTTATCTGCATCGTTGGGAGCCGATGTTGCTGACCCCGTCTGCGGAAATTAGGATCAATTTCACCAGGTGCAGGTTTCAGCGAGGTTTCGCGGATCTGTCGTCTCGAATGTCTCTGAGAACGTTTCCTGGGAACAAAGATGCGCGCTATAAACGGAAACGAGCACCGAGCACCGAGCGGAATCAGCACGCGAATTCGCGCGGTGATCTGCATGAGACAGAGAATCCTTAGCCAAGGGGGAGGGGGGACCCTTATCGTAGCAAGATGAGAAATCGAAGAGGAAAGGTCGATTAGCGGTTGGAGAAACGTTTCTGCTGGCAGCAACGATGGCGGCAGCGATGCTCGAATCCGGGTTACATTTGCGACAACACCTTTGGCACTGGATTAAGTTTCCAAGACTGTCGTTCTTGCAGCTTACCGAATACCGCATCTCGCATGCACCGCGAAGCTCACGACCGTTAGGACCATCCCCGAAGACTGTCCGGGGAATATAAGATGTCGTTGACAGAAAATCCAGATCCGAAGAGGCATGTCCGATACTTGTTCAGCGAGGAGGTCCAATATCCGTCGTGAATAGAATCCGTGTTTCCTCCGTTTCCCGGAGTGGGCGGGCGACGCGCGAGCAGAGAATACTCTCCCTCGCTCTCTCTCTCTCTCTCTCTCTCTCTCTCTCTCTCTCTCTCTCTCTCTGTGTCTCTCTCTTTCGCGGCGAAAAAAAAATTGGATATACAAGCCTGAATTTAGCAAAAGTCCACGAGGCGACAGAATAAGAGTCCCATCCCGACAGAGAACGATCCGCGTCCGTGTCCTTATTGCATTCGACGACATTTCATTACTCGGCGACTCGGCAGGCGGCGACGTTCGAGGAACAAATGCGAATTATTCTGATAGCGGATGGGGATGCTCCGCCGCGCCGTTCCGGATCAGACGAGAGAAGCGCAGCGTGAATCGGCTCGACAGCGAACGACTGACTACGAGGGGTGCCTGGTGGGCCGGGGGTGGTGCGTCCGCAAAACGGAGGTAGAGAGCGTGGCTCCTCCACGCTGCGCGGGAGGGGGAGGGGGAGGGGCAGGGGACGATAACTCGATCGGACATGCCGAGGCGGACGATGCGATGCAATAGTTTGTATCCGGCGGAGGGTGAGCCAGCTCCAATCTTGGCCACGAAGCGCCGCCGCTTAAACAGCCACGACAGAAGCCATTACTTACTCCCGGGTATCTCGTGGCGCTGCCGAGGCGGAGGAACACCCACTCGAATTATTTTCACGGATTCGACGCCTTAATCGCGCCCACTTGGTCCGATATTGCGCCCTTCTGTCGCCGCTCTTCCCTCGGTGGGATCGCGAGAAGTCACCGAGTCGTGTCGAGCCCTTGGCTAGGTAGGCGGATAAGAGGGCATCTAGACGCTCGTCCTTATTTATCCTTTAATGACAAGGAGGATCGATCGCGGTAATACGGCGCAGACCGTCATAGGGCGTTCGACATCGTAGCTGAGCGGCCAAAGGGACGCGCGGGACGTGAACATTTAACATTCAACGCGTATGATTAGGCAGTCTGGCGGCGAATACGGCCCGCCGGGAGGTCGGGTGGAAACTTCAGGATGAATTATGTAAGGCAAAGTACTTCATTCGTCTTGCTCTTGTTATTTGGTGGGTGTAGTTAAACTCCGCGTATTACCGCGTCTGAAATATCGCCCGTAATTTTTAAAGCGAACGTGCCGCCGACTGTACATTCCCTCCCGGATGTTGCGCCTTTGTCTGAAGCGTAGCGACGCGACGCCGACATCGGCCACGAGCGACACCGAAATTTCACGGGATATGCCCGCGTGTTCCGCGATCCAAGAAATGGTGCCATGTCTGGAATATTGCGTTTCCGCTGTGCGGAACGCGAAGCGGCTGGCAAATTGATTTCCGGATCGGGTTTGAAGGACGATCAGCGATCGATCGATGACGCGAACTTGATGTTCGATCGGCTTTCAGCAAAGTACAAATTTTCAACGCGCTTCATTTCTCCTTCGCTGGTACTTGCTGCCTCTCGTTGTCCAGCAAGGAATCTCGTCTCAAAAGATAGAAACACACAGGATCAAGAAATTATTACCGCCGCGATGTCTCAATCTTGCTGATTCGAACGAAGAAGCGTGCGTAATTCTTTCTATCTTCAGTCTCTCTCTCTCTCTCTCTCTCTCTCTCTCTCTCTCTCTCTCTCTCTCTCTCTCTCTCTCTCTCTCTCTATCTTCTCAGGATTTTAAAAATTCTCCAGAGAGTAACCCTTTTCGAAAGTAATCATTTTCGCAGATGAAATCCTACATTAGAAGAAGATTATAATCTCCGTCCGCGTGCTTTTTTGACAGTACGACGTTACATCTCGCGTGTGTTTCGCTCGAAGCGAGTCGCGCGCGACTGTATTTAATCCTACATTTATACGAGGTCAGTCAGGCGAGGTCAGGCGATGCGTTCGGACCGTTTTCTCTTCTAGCACTCCGCGATAAAACGTTCACGCAATAGCCGTCAAAGGCGAAGTCATCTGTCGCGATAGGAACGAAGGACGGCGGAGTAACGCCAGAAAGCTGCAGCAGCGAGCGATAAGCTGCGACGATACAGAGAGAGAGAGAGAGAGAGAGAGAGAGAGAGAGAAATAGCTGCATGTGCATAGGCAAATGCCGATGTGTAAGCCGCTCATCCGGCAAACATTACACAAGCTTAACCAGCATGAGACCTCCGTCTTGGCTGGACCGCAGCTAGAAATTTGCTCGGCGAACACAGAGAGACGTATACGGTATACACAACAGGTAACGCTGCTTGTTGCACTCCCGTGCATCCTTGGTTAACTCCATTCGGGAGTCCCCGGCCGAGAGAGACTGTCTTAAACGACGGCAAAGCGGATGCGCGTCTCCAGCGAAAGACGACAAAGCCGTCACGAGGACCGAACGACTGTGAGCACGAACGTCGCTTTCGCGCCAAACGAGGAAGAGGAATCACCGCTCCAGCTTGGATCGCGAGGATGGAAGAGTACGCGCAAGTGTCGCGGCGAATAACGGCATCGCAATCGCGGATTCATAATCCCGATGGAAAAAGGGCGCGAGAAGAGCAACACCGAGTAACGCCGCCTGTTTACACCGTTCACGGAATGAACGGCATTTCTCCAAGCTCGGTCGCGCTCAGTCGCTTATAAACCTTGGGCGAAACGCGAGACAGAGACGCAGCCACGTTCCGCCAAAGTAACGGCGGGGACTTCCGGAATTGGCAAGCGGCCGGCTCTCGCGTAACTGCGTCCCATAGCGGAAACGACCCGGGCGCGCTCGGAAGTCGCATCGCGCGAGGTATTCCGTTTACATCAGCCTAAAAGGTTTTCGCCCGCCGGAATAATTAGGGAAGCCGCGACGAAGATTTAGGTAGACATTTAGGTGCCGCTGAGACGGCGACGGTTTAAACCACGACGGCGGCGGCGGCGGCGGACGACGCGTCACGCGGACGTCGAGACGCTGCAAACGCCGGTTAATCGTCTTGGTTATACGCCCGGCATACCCGGACGCTAGAAAGCGCGGATTTAATTAAAACTAGTAGCCCACGGCGAACATATTTTCCGAGAGAGGATACGCCCTCCTCGTACACTCGTTACACGGACGCAGAGAGAAAAAGAGAGAGAGAGAGAGAGAGAGAGAGAGAGAGAGAGAGAGAGAGAGAGAGAGAGAGAGAGAGAGAGTTGGGCGTTTCGGTAGCGGCATTCCGCGCGATGCCGCCGGCCTTTTTCCGTCAGGAGATGAGAAAATGTACAAAGTACATCCGAATTCGGAACACGGAAAGCGCGGCTCGAATGGGAGAGCCGGACGAGCGCGCGGATTCGAGGACGCAACGGCGGATTATTATCCATTAAGAATCGCGCGCGCGCACGCGCCGAAAAAGTGTCGCGCGGCTCGATTCGCGCTCGAGTCGGCCGTTATGGTCCCATAATTGCCGTAGAATATAATATCGAGACCGCGCAGAGCGATAATTAGGGCCAACCGGCGATGCTCGCAATTCAGACAATAATGCTATTGATTGAGAAGAACCATTACGCCTGTATATCGCGTGTAGTTATTAATGCGCGATAAATGCGCGCGTACACAAGCGTCTACGTGTATTAATTAATTCCCGCGTAATCGCGAATGTACACGCTTATTCATCCGTCCGGTCTACAAAACCTCTATACATCCCCCTATTGATCCGTCGGTTACGCGAAACCGACGTGCATTCTTCCTCGTCCATCGCGCGCCGTTCCGACTCGGCGCTATCGCGCGATTGGATGGACTGCTCGGCGGAGTTCCGCACAAAACGCCGATATTCCCCGCCATTAAGTGGACGACAATTAAATAGATGAGAGGTCGCGCGCGCGAACGCGCGTTCGATAACGCGACTCGTTCATTTTACGGACGGACCGCGGCGTGTCGCATCTCCCGCGAATGTCGGCGAATTAGCGGATACGGCGCGCGACCTTCGACCCGACGCATAAACGCTTTACGGTCATGCCGCGGCGTAATGGATGCACGCGCAATCAAAAAGCGACGAGCCGCCCGCATCGTCGGCGACGAACTGCGTTCTGCATCCGCGTAAACGATCGTTCGTCACGTAAATCCCTCGCGCCCCCGCCCGAGGGTTGCACCTATCCACCCACAGAGGTGCTCGGGGAGTTGGACGGGCACGCAAGCATCCTCGAGGCGCGCTGATACGCCCGAATGCCGTGAAACGCGCGCGCGTACCGCCCGCGCGTACATAAAAGTGAGCGACACTCACCTCGCTTCGGAGTATCGGCGTCGTCGGCGGCACGTAACGCATGAAATCGCCGGGAAGGAGCGACATAAACGTGCCGTTTATCGCTCCGTTCCGCGAGGCGCGGATGACACGCGCATCGACGAAGATGTCGACGACCGCAGCGCGTGCGTTTCCGGTTACAACGCGCGCGAATGGTAACGGCAGACGCGAGGTCGATTATAAAGCCGGCAGTCGGATCCTCGATTTTACGCACGTTTTACGTATGTCCAGAAGGAATTAAGCAGGCGATTAACGGTTTACGATCCGTTCGTCGAATCGGGCGGACCTTCGTTCCGAAGCCGCCGCTAAATAATTCAGGAGCGGACCGAGCGCCGGGGGGTTAAAGGGGTTTTAGTGTCCGGGTGTAAACGGAATCGAGTCCCGATAGCGGATGCATGATTGAAGGCGCATGATGCGGCGGACCAAGGATGCTGAGGGATACTTGGAGCGACCGAACAGCTTTGTCGGGACCTACTTTGTCGCGGTACCGATGCCGAAGGAGAAAACTTGGCCGGAACCAGAGAGAAAAAGAGAGAGAGAGAGAGAGAGAGAGAGAGAGTTTTATCTCATGAGATTTATCTTCGCGCAACGATTACGTAACAGTTTTACGATCAACGTTCCTTTTATGACGACGCACGAAATTCGCCCGCGATTCTTGTTGTCGTCGCCGCGTAACGGCGTGCCATTTTCGGTCCCAATCGTCCCAATCGTGGTAATCGGAATCGAATAATCCGCGTTTACTCGCGAGTATCGGAACGAGTGGCGCTCGGAGAGTCAATCGTGTTCGCGTGTATCCAGAAACGACTCCGGAGAGTTCGAGGATTCGGACGCCGCGAGGATGCGTCGCGATTGTTCCTGCGCGCGGTATCCGCTGCCAACGCGATTGAAAACGCTCGCTTTGCGCACGAGCGTGCGCATTTATCGAAACGCAGGTCGAAACGCGAGCGTCGCCGTTGCGTCAGCCGTGATACCGGCCGTGATAGCGTTTCCATGGACGAGAGCATGGCGCGCACGCCGCCTCCGGTACTTTTCATCCCGACAGATCAATTTCCATCGCGGTACCCCCTGCCTCTCGACGAAGGCCGCGGGTCGGACAATCGAAAACCTGGCCGGAGGGTTCGTTGTCGCGGATTTCTCGTTTCACGGCGCCGCCTGCGCGACGCTGCCGTGTTTTCGATGTCCCCGCGGACGTCGGGCACGTCTGTTTGTCCACCTCGGTCTCCAACGGCCTCCGAGATATCCGCCGATATCCACCCTCTCCCCCGCGGCCATCCCCCCCTCACGCGCGGGCGTGTGTAAGCGCGTGCACGCGCGGCTGTGCACGTGTCTCTACGTGTCTACCTCTACATATATGCATGTATACGCGACAGCGTATATACATATGTACGTCCCTATCTATATGCAATGTAGGTATACGCCTCCGCCGTGAGAGACCGTCCCTCCGGTGTCAGTTGCGCGTGTTTGCTATGCTCGCCCAGGCATGTTTCCAACTAAACTAACCTCGCCACGCCTCGTCGCATCGACGACGCTGCGGCAAAGCGCGATCCGCCCCGAATCGAGCAGACCTGCGGACGCCTGTTCCATGGCAGCCACGCGTACGTCGCGTTCGCCGGATGAGAGGTCCGGCAGGCGCCGGCGAAAGAAACGCCGGCACGATCTGCGGCCGTTGAAATTCCCCGGCGGTTGGAATTCGCCGACCAGTGCGGACCCAAAATTGATCTACTTGTCGATGAGTGCGAGCTCGGACGCTTCCATCGGTGGGAGGGACAGGGGGAGGGGGAGGGGAGGCGGGAGAAGTGGGAGCGGGGGGGGGGGTGTCTGGGGGAGTTAGCGTGAACCGAGCGAGAAATCTGAGAAAACTGTCGCGGAGACTCGCGGAGTCTCCGAAGACAACGAGTGACAATTCTCCGGCGATCCGCCAACCGACGACGAGGTTAACCGAGCGTCGCCCGGCAGCCTTAGAGCTTGCTTTTACATTTGCATTCGACCGTCCGTCCAGTCGGTCCTTTGCCCGTGCTTAATTCGAGCAGAAAGTAGTCGAGCGAGCCCCGCTAGTGTACAGGGACTCATAATTTCTGCTCGACGGCACCTTCAAAGACGTGGAGAAACGTAATAACGTGGGGAAAGAGGAAAAGAGAGAAAGGGAGACAGAAGAGTAGGAGGGTAAGGGAGGAGCGACGCGCGCTGAGGAGAAAGAGCCACCGAGAGAGAAGGTGAAGGGAAATGAGAGCCGGAGCGGGACGGGACGCGGATTCAACCGGGAGAAATGGTTGAAATCGTGACCGAACCACTGCTTTGATATACTTTATATAGTCCCCGCTTCGGCGGAAAGGAGAGTTCGCCGGGACTACTTTGATTACCAGATGATATACCGAAGGTCCGCGATGAAATGGCGATTCGCCCGGCCGAGCTCCGTGCGTCCGCTGTGCGGTCTTCCGTGAAGAATCCCGCGTATCGTCCTACGCAAGTTATTTCGTTATTTCTCCTCGATACGAAGCGACTATAAAAGTAAATTCAGTTTTTGATTAATGGCACGCTCGCGTCGCGAGAACGAGCCTCGCGCGAGTTTGTCATCTCGGGATGTCCCCGATATCTCGAGTCGCTCGCTCGGCGAGTAACTCGGCCATCAGCGCGCTGATCGCGTCGTCTTCTCGTCGTTAATCGCTTGCCATCGACGAGATTTCGCGTCGCTTGACATCAAAAATTCTTACGGAAACACTTCCTTCCTTTGAAGCGACGTGGGCGAACTATAATTTCCTTATTTGAACGTTTTATAAAACGAGCGCACCAAGATGGAGCGCGGAATTCCAATATCGACAACGAACAATATCCGCGCGAGCTCCGGTGCCAAGAGGGCGAGAGAGAAGCGGGAGAGAGAGAGAGAGAGAGAGAGAGAGAGAGAGAGAGAGAGAGAGAGAGAGAGAGAGAGCGCGAGAGAGAGCGCGAGAGAGAAAGATGGGGAGAAGCGAGAATACAGCGAAGAACTCAATAACTGGGATGAATAATATCGAAGACATCGTAACTATGTATTATATACCGGACACGGCGCGGGGGATTAAACCGTCTGTATTTTTATAACGGGATATTACCCGCTGCCAAATCGCCGCTAAACGTAATCTCTCCCGGCCAAGCCTGCCGCTTAATAACGCCAAATGAAGTTTCGCGCAACTGCTTATATATTTTGTAAATCAACCGCTCGGCTCACCTCGGCGCATTTAATAGCTCGGACGCCAGTTTCCATGGAATAATCCAGATGAACCGCGAAAGATTTAGATCACGGAGGGACTCCCCCCTATCTCTCTCTCTCTCTCTCTCTCTCTCTCTCTCTCTCTCTCTCTCTGTCTGCGAGCAACGTGTTCTCAAGGTCTGCCAGGGGAGCCATTATCTCGCGATAAATCCAATCTCGGATCACGGCTAAGTAGCATCAAGATTCCGCTCGCTCGTTAATTTGCGCCGCTTACATCGCCGCTGGACAACGAGACGCGTCTACTTGCAAGCAAACTCCGCGAGTTTCTCAGCCGCGCCGCGAAACGTCGAATGAAAATCACGCTAACAGCGACGTCCGATTCCACTTGGAGCCGTTATCGAGTATTCGCGATTTTACAGACGGCGATACGGCGCGGAACCGCTCGGCGTTCCTCTCGTTCGTTCCTCTCCACCGGCTTGTCGGTTAATTTTTCAAATTATTCGGAATAAACCTGTAACCGCTCGGCGGGTAGAAATCCCAGAGTGATAGCTCCGTGGCTCCGCAGTGATTGCCGATGCAAATACACGCGCTTCCTCTCCTCACTTCCGTTCGCTGCTCCCCCGATTCTCCTCCTCGCTCCCTTTCGATCGGCTACGGTCTGATTCCGTAGCGCGTCGCGAGAGAGAGAGAGAGAGAGAGAGAGAGAGAGAGAGAGAGAGAGAGAAGCCGGAGCTTTCTGCGGCCTGTGCGCCCGACCCTTCTTCCCTCCCCCCACCATGAATAATGCAGGCCCGATGTAATTGATCGCCCAATCGGAATGGCCTTTTATTTACTTTCCTCCGTTTCCTAACCGTCCGTCCGTTCCTTCGCTCCCTCGAAAGTTATTTGACATCGCTTACGAGCGTGGAATGCGTTTTGCTCCTTCCCCGCGTCGCGACGCACGTCCGTCTTCCTCCGTCGTCGACGTCGCTGCCGCGCGATGATGACGTTAAACGCCACCGGTATCGCGCCGCCGCCCTTCCCGGACGTCCGATTTGGGAGGTGACGTTACACGAAGGGAACCTGCACGACAGCGATCATGACGACGTAATCTCGCGCCTGTTCCGCAGGCTTTGGATCTCGATACGGCGTGGCGCGACGCGGGAACGCGTTTCCGTTTCTCGCTGGAGGACCAACGGTCGCACGTAGCCGCGAACGTGGAGTATAGAGTCATTCGTGTAGCTTTAGCCTGCAACTTTGCCATAACTCCGTCCTGCAACATCACGTACGCGCGTACCGTGCGTCCAGCTTTGAGGAAATTTGCGGTTTCCGGATGGCTCCCTCGTGATCGCTTGCGCGATCTAATCGCGCATCGTGCACGGGCGCGCTGCTTCGACTAGCCGGTAAGCTGTCGAGATAAATCAATCGCAAGGATCGGCCATCTCTCGCCTTTGGGAAATATCTTGCCGATTCGGAGCTGACGCGATCGGGCGGTCACCGTCGTTGCCTTTGGGCGCGCCGGAAACTTCGTTCACGAGCGCCTAGGTATTGCTTGCTCTCGTTCTTTCTCCTTAGCTTCGCACGAACTTCGTTGCCGTCGAGAAGATCGCGGCGAGAGCGAAGGGAGAGGCCGTCGCCTACAGTATAACCCGAAATCCCGTCGGGGCTTGGGCGACCCGATTCAGTTCGGTGGAAGCGAACGCCGAAGACGACGCTCCACACGCGAATCGGACGGATGTAAGTGCAGGCGAGCTGAAGAGAGAGAGAGAGAGAGAGAGAGAGAGAGAGAGAGAGAGAGGAGAGACCGCCGTGTCAAGAGAGAAAGAGAAGAGATGGGAAGCGGGGGAAGAGGAGGAAGAGTCACTAGACTGCACGGTAAATCGCGGGTCATTTCGAATCCCGGGCAAGCCGTTCGCCGAGCCCAGAAAGTTTCTTTCCGTTCTCGAGGACTATAACTCGGCAAATTCAATCTAATGCTGGCTCGAACCGAATCCCGTTTTATCGAAATTTCAAGGCAACATAATTTTCGGCGGTTCGCGGAGGGTGCGCGACGAGACAGGGGACCGAGGGGTTACGCGCGCTGGCATAGGCAGGCAGGCAGACAGGCAATGCAGGCGGGCAAGGAGGCAGGTAGGGCGTAGGTCGATGTAGGTTGGCAGGAGAGGGTGGTCGCGAAGGGTGGTAGCAGCCGCTTCCACAGAGATAATGCAGTTATTTCATGCCCGGGCACCGGTAATTGGCTGCACGTTCGCGGCAGCGGAGGTAGCACGCCGGTTCAGCCCGTCCGCTCCCGCCGGTCGCGAGACATTACGATGTTGCCCAGGCCAATTTCTCAGTCACGAAGTTAATGATTACTTCTGACGAGAATTATCTGCTTTTTCCGCGCCTCCCTCCCGCTCCTCGTGCAAACTCGATAACGCACCGAGTCGTCGATCGGCGCCGCGACGATCCCGGCCGAGCGCGAGCTTCGCCGGCCTCGACGTCGTGATTGATAAAAAATTTCCCGAAAACTCGTTACTCTCCGTCATTCTCCTCTCCCCCCTCCCTCTCWCTCTCTCCCTCTCTCTCTCTCTCTCTCTCTCTCTCTCTCTCTCTCTCTCTCTTTCTTTTGTACATCAACATTCGCGCGATTTCATCGTTCTGGTCTCGCGCTTAGATCTCGGTGATTTGCGAGACGTCCAATTTTCGATTACGCGGAAACGATTCGCCGCGTTAATAAGATCACTACGCAACGTCGGTTAAAATCAAACGGCGCTTGCGCAAATTCAACGGCAAACGCTTTGAATGCGCCCCTGCACCTGCATTCTGATCTCCGAATCTTCATATTTACGGCTGGCAAGCAGTAATTCTCGACTCGGTTCTCGACCGTAACTGCCTGATGTTCCCGCGGTGATTCTAATGGTCCGCGTTAATTTCGCGGATAATAACGTTAAAGCGACAGTCCGGCGGTATATATCGCGTTGATTATCCGATAACAGGTTTAATTTATTACGAAACATCGTCTCCGCTGTTGCATTTCCAGTTCGTCCCGCGCATTCCCCTCTCGCGCTCCGATCATTAAGAAATAAGCGAGTGATAAGCGCAGAACGCGGCGCATAAACGCCGACAATGTCGGCGTTTGGTGTCGAGTGGTAAAATTTGTTATTGCACAGGCGAATTGCGGCGAGATGCCTTTCAGCACCGGCTCTATTTGCGGTGCCATATCGGTTGATATATGCGCGCCGCCGAGAACGGCGACGAAATTTATGGACGATATGCGCTTACAGAATGGCAGCACGTCGACGCGGGACGAAGTTGGCCTCTTTTCACGGGGCCGTCGATGTCCCGAGCCACCCCTTAGCGATTGTCTCGTCCGAGAGGCCATTACCTCGGATAACAAATGCTAAGTGTTTCCTCTGCTATCCGGGATACTCTGGAAAAATTCAAGCCAAGTAACACCGCGCGTTCTCGATATGCAGCTGATGGCGCACCCGCGCGCGCGCGCGCGCGCGCGCGCGTATTTATGCGCAAAGAGAATAGTAGCGTACGGTGGAATTCAAGGTTCCGTTCCCGTTTCCTCGCTCTGTGTCTTCTCGTGGAGGTTTCGCGAGCACCGTTGCACCGTCCAGCTCGTAAATGAGCGAGGCGAGTAAGACTAATTTATATTTACGAACTGGGGGAACTTTATTAAAACTTGATAAACGCAACGTAACGACCATTAAACCTTAATTCAGCCACTTTGCTTTCTTTATCGGCCAAGCAAAGGGCCATGCGCTGTAGCCGGTAGCCGGGAATACACTTTCGCAGCAATTCCTATTCCCGTGCGGCCAGGCCACATTGAAATTTACCCCCGTTCGCTCATTGATACCGCGTCATTCCGCGTCGCGAGGAAAGAAACGCTTTTTTCCTCTTCTTTTCCCTTTGACCCCTCTTACTCTCGGGCGAACAATGTCCTCCACGTAATATGGCTTTAGTGTCTCATGCTTTTACTGTTCGCTCGCTGGCCTGATAATGGAGAGTGACAGATCCTTTGATGATGTCTAGAAAAAGGAACGCGGCAACGCGCGTGCGAGAATAGTACTTTGCTAACTTTCCAGCTGTCGACGGCGTTTCCACTGACAAAGACGGGAAAAAAGTCAGTCATAATAGAATCCTCCTCGCGATCATTTTCCTCGCGGAGCTGTTGCGTGCGAAGCTGTTTCGTCCGCAAGTGCCCGACTTTACGGAATCCGGATTCACGCGCGTTATTCTCATCCGCTTGAACGTATCCGACGTTACGTAATTAACTCTTCGTTAGACAGATAGCCAAGTCCGATAACGCCCGCATCGATGCAGCTTGTTCTTCGCTCTCGTATTCCGCAACGTTTAATAACGCTACACAAGAGATCGGCTCGTTCCCGTCAAGCATCAAAGCCGGAGCACGTAAGTGTCATTTGCGACCGGGAGATACGACCGACCACCCGCAGCGCGATGTTCGATCTCGCTGAAAGCAAGAAGCATGTGAAAAAAGACAGCACACGACGAGCAAGGGGAGAGCTGGTCGACTTTTGAAGGCCGAAGCAAAACGCTTCGAGCGCCAAGACGTCGCTCTCCCACGGCACACGATTCTACGTAGAAGCATCCGACCCAGAACCATCCCTGGATACACGTACGCTTAAGTAATTTAATTAGAGCAACTCCGGTCTGGAGACGTGACTCCGTCTCTTTGGTCTGGCTCGGGCTCTCCGCAGGAGGGGGCGGACGAGGGGGACGATATGATGGATAGAGAGAGCCGCAGACGGCCGGGAGACGAGAGGAGAGCGGCATATTCTATATATATTGCTATATATATATATATATATATATGTACAGGTGTAAGGATGGCGGAGGGACGAGCGAGAGACGCGGGTACACGTACGTGCCGAAGCTGCGTGTGAGAGAAGAGAGGCGAGGTCCTGGCAGAGGAACATCGTGCGGGCGTCACGATAGCATTGCTCTCGGTTCGTGACCTCGTAGTTTCCCCAAAGACTCGACGACACAACCACGTCGATCCCCGCCCCTTCTGCCGCGGCCTGCGACGAGCGCGGAATACGTTAAAAGAATGATGAAGAGGCCATATTATGCTCGCGGATCGCCTCGCTTCGCGGCTGCACGCGTTCGTGCATTACGCGGGAATCGCGCCCCGCCATCGTCGAGGAAGAATGCGCGCTGCGGGGCGAGATATTAATAACGTTCGCGGGCGATCGTCGCGTTATTGAAATCCGCTCGAGAGGCGCTGCGCGGGCCTCATCGGATTCGGATTCAGGGTTCTTCATCGATCTCGCGGACAATATTTTAACGGAGCCGCGCGCGGCACTCTCTGCCTTTCGCAAACGGCTGAAAAACGGTTTCAAGTTCCATCGGGCTGTATTAATTGAAAGTCAATATTAGTGGGCGAGAGCGCGAACGGGCGCGCCGCGCTGGCATTATGACGGCGCGGCCTGATTACGTAGACGTCGTCACCTCGTCACTACCCGCCGCCGCGCGGGTGGAAGGGAAGCGGGAGATAAATCGAATCGGGCGCGGGATCGAATCGCGAGAGCGAGCCTGCTCGTCATGAAATCTCGGCCGCGAATCGAATTATATGCGTGACGGCGAATCGTGATCCAACTCGCGCATCTGCTTTCGGTACGCGGAAGATCCGACCGCCGTAGGATCGATTCTGCCGGTTCGACCTTTCTTAGATTCCTTCCCACGGCGGTCGTGACCGGTCACTCACCACGGCGCGTGACCGCGCTCTTTCCAGCGCGAAGGGTGGAAAATGGACCCGCGCTTATCCCTCTCTCTCTCTCTCTCTCTCTCTCTCTCTCTCCCACCGGTCATCCGACCTTTCCGGTACGGTTTAATATTGCATCAAGCTCGCGCGTATTCTCTTTGGCACTCTTGTGTCGCTACTAAGGAGAGCCGCGAAGGGACGATTTAGCAGAGGACCAATTCCCCGAACCGGGACGGAAAGCGTATTCGACGATTTTCGAATTTCGGAGGAAGCTCTCCTTTTACGTAAGCTCCCGGAAAGCTCGCTCCAATAAACGTCCGATAAAAGCGGGCGCGGTTTGAAATAACGATTATATACCAGCTAGCCAGCTCCGATTTTACGAGTCCGACGTAACGCCATGCTCTACGCTCGTAATGTCGACGGGACGCGCGAGGCTCTCGAATAATGTATATACGGCCGTGCCATGTGCTCCCCCCGGCCCTACCCCCCGGTCTCTCCCCGCTCAGTTTCAGCAGCTCGCTACGATGCGCGATTCATTTTTCTCCGCGGATAGACAAACGCATCTTAGATAACTGCCTGGCAAGGCATAACGCGCGCGTTGCTCGCTGCTATTGCCGGATGATAAATACAATCTCGCGCGCAGTAAACTCGGGCTGCTTTATCGGCAGCCATTTAGACAATGAAGATAGTATTTTTCTCGTGGTTTTATGCTCTACATCACCTCCGACCCGCGCGCTGTCGGGGAGGGGAGGCGATGCAGCTCGCGGCGAGATACCGGCACGCCACTGATAACCGGGAGGGGAAGACGGAGGGGAGGATGGATATTCCGGGCAGCGGAAGAAATCGGGATTCGCGCGGGATTTATCCGCGCGAAGGGCTGCTTGCTCGCTCGCCGGGGGATCCGTCGTCGCATTTAAATTCGAATGATCCGCGCGGGGTCTGCAAATTGCCGCGTTGTCGCCCCGCCAAAAACAAGCCGCTTCATTAATTCGGATCCCGCGGGAGCGCTGTCAACCGTCGATGAATTAGCAAATCGTGCCGCGCGCGAGTTATGTAATCCCGTAAACTACGAACGTCACGGAGCTGCCGGTGAAAACGTTCGCGTCCGGCCCCGCTACAAAGGGAATTTGCGACACAATTTCCGCGATTGTTACGACCGCGTCCTGCAATTGAAGGCCTACGATGCCGATAATCGATCGCGCCGGGCGCGCCCGCGCGAAAACACCGGAGCGCGCGACCAATGACGATCATCTCATTTACGTAGACGAATATCACGTCTACGTAATATTTATCGCCACGATCGATATCTCGAATTATCGTCCTCGAGCGTTTCCAGATTGACGCGTCGAGACCTCGACCCTCTCCGAACTTTGACCAATGTGCGACGTTGCTGTCGGCAAGGACAAAGGCCACAGACACGCTCTGTTGTGATCGAGAGTGATTCATCGCACGTAAGGTCGCTTGCGCAAGAAGAGCGGCGCCCTCTCCGTAATCTCGCGACGCTTTCCTCGAGCGAGACGCTCGCGCGTTATTAATGTCGTATCGATAGCGAATTACGCTCCTTGGCATTATCAGCATGGCGCGCTGAAGACTCCGACAACTTACCGTCCGGGGGACATCCATTCGCCGGCGACGAGTAAACGGAAACACCGGTCCGTCATCTGGTCGTGCCGGAATTGAAATTAAGCCCCGGTGCTTTTATCGCGCCCTTAAAATCCCACAGCCCACAATTTTCTCCCACGGAACTCGGCGCTATATCTGTCGCCGCTCGTTCCGAGGGTTGACGCTGCTGCGTCCTTCATCTTCTTTCTTCTTTTGTTTTCCTGTTTTTTTATTGGTCAATCAAGCCGCCCGGCTTGATATTTTCAATGAAATTCGACGTCGTTGACGGCCAGCCGGGCGCGACTGAGCGCTCTCTCTCTCTCTCTCTCTCTCTCTCTCTCTCTCATGCGCCCCCCGCGGGCGACTTGGATGACACCAATTATAAAAGGGGGGGATGGGCGGGAGGGGGAGAGGGAAAAAGGAAAAAGTAGAGGCGTGGGTGCGTTGCTCCCGGTGTTACGACTCGTCGTAAGTCGAGTTTTACGACTTTATGCTACGTGTTCGCCGGCTTGAGTTCCAATTCGTCGTTCGCCAGCCGCTTGATCCCTCGGACATTGCGCGCGGGACTTCCGGTAGTCGGCCAGACCCAGCGGGAACCTGGAAGAGCGGATCCTCGCCCGTTGACGAGATTGGCTATAAATTTATTTGCCCTTTTAAACGTGATATTGTTTTACTGCTGGATAAAGCGAATATCTCGCATCCCGGCGCACGTTACGAGGATGTTCCTTGCTATTCTAGCGAGAGAGAGAGAGAGAGAGAGAGAGAGAGAGAGAGAGAGAGAGAGAGAGAGAGAGAGAGAGGCGCGTGGGCTCTCTCTCTCTCTCTCGGCGTGGATGAAGAGAGAACGAAATACGACGTCATAAAAAGACAGCGCGTAGCGAACGTAAGCAGTAAGTAGTGCTCTCGAGCTGGCGGAAGCCACTTCGAGTCGCACGCCGGACCGGAAGCCCTCGAGAATTAATGGGGAATCCCCTTCTTTTGAGCGGCGTACGCGCGCCATCGCCGAAACGCACGCGCGCGCGGCGGAAAGCCTGCTCTCCCTCCCTCATCCCTTCTCCCCCCTCCCCCTCCCCGTCCCCGCGACGCCGGCACACGCGAGGACGCAAGGGCGGCCCGGCAACTTTATAATTGCGTTATTGTTTAGAAGTTTGGATTTTATCGAACTTGTCGAACTAGCGTCGTAGTTGATTACCGGCGCTGCGAGTAACCGCCTCCATTAGAGGCGTTCCCCACATCCGGGGCGCTTTCTGTGTAAGCAGACTTTTCATCAAACTTAATTATCGTTGACTCGTCGACGGACTGATCAGCGCCGCTTCGCTCGCGGAGAACGAGGCTAATAGGAATTAAACGAAATTAAATTAACCTTCGCGTTACATACGCCGATGGCATCGGCGGCGGCCCATGCCGCATGAAACGATGATTATTAATGTTTCACTCAGTCGCGCGTATATTACACTGTTAATCAAATAACACACGACCGATGCAGACGCGAGCGCGCGGCCGGATATTCACAAAGGAGGGGCCACGCGTTCCATAATATTTAATAAATGCAACGATATGATGCGTGCGTTCCAAAGTTATTAGTTTCACTGTCGTGAAGCGCGTGCGCGCCGCTTTGATCGCATTATAACACGCGGACAATATATATACATGTATGTGTGTGTGTGTGTGTGTATGTATGTGTGTGCGCGCGCGCGTATATGTGTGTATATATATATATATATATATATATATATATATATATTAGATAAAATTTACGTCAGAAACTTCATGACAGCGGTATCCGATATTAAATACGACACATTACGATAAATTTCCTAACGTTTGTTAAAATTCCATATTAGCTGCAATTATGAGATATTAAAGCGACAATCATGTGAAATCATGTGGGAGTGCACTCGGCTGTATTTTGTATTTCGCGTCAGTTCCTGCGCGACCGTTACTAAAAATTAATTAGCGATCGACGAGCGCTGTATCGATGCTGGACGGGAATCGTTCTTGTCACGTGCGATTTCCAAAAATCGCCCCCGTCACATGTGGCTTAATGCGATTCGACGTTTGCCGGCGTTATCAACGATTGACAGATTAAAGCTTAATTGGATATCGATTTGACAAATTGCAATTCGTGCTAAGCGTTATCGTTCGGCGAACGCGCATCCGCGCGCCGGACTCGTCATCCGGCTCGCTCTTAGTTTTATCACCGATAAACGAAACTTTGCTAATTAGGAGCGAGCCGGCGTACTGATAACGCCGGTAACTAATTGGCACCTGCAGCGTGTACGTATGAGCGGGATGAGGGGGTCTAAAGTCTAGGAGATTGTTGCCGAAACGAGCGTCGCTGCATGTCGGCGAGTGAACATCGCAGACACACACGCTCCATCATGCTTCGAGCTTCTTGGAACTTTGCCGCCTGATTAAACGCACGCGCCGAGCGTGCGTTTCGCAAAAACGCCGTCTCGCGAGAGGTCTCGCGCTGTCTGTCCAATTAGAAGTAAACGCGAATTGTTACGAACACGCGCGTCGTGTTCCGCTTGAACACGCGATCCGCTTCATCTATCGCGCGACGTGCGCGCGATGTCCAGTCGGATTTCGTAAATAGCGGTCGCCACGACGTAATAAAACAACGATAGACGCGTGCGGAGGTGGACGTGTTAACGTAGAAGTCATAAAAGAGCGACGCGCGGCTGGACGCGACCTTAACGGCGCCATAAATTCCGGCGGTCATCTTCCGCCTCGCAGCGCCGGATAAGCGTCCTGTAAAACACTCGCGCGCGCGCGCGAGATACAAATTAACCCCCCTGAGCCCTTTGCTTTTTGCCCGGTGACGCGAATCAACCCCCCCCCGCCCTCCCCTCCCGCCCGCCCGGCCCGTGCGACATCTCCCAAATCCGTTATCGCGCGATGCAGCTCGCGGCGAGTTTCACTAAACGTCGCTTGCGATTTCCCAAATTGATCGGCGGACGCGGAAGAGGCCAGAGGCATTCCAGCGAGGCGCGCTCGCGCTTCGCTGGAATCGGGAGCTGATAACCTGCCGGTGGAGGCGCGCCATACGGCGGCACCTCGGCAGTTCGGAGAATTGAAATTAAGCCGACGCGAGGTCCGCGCGTTATCAAGATTTAAACAAATCCACGGCTCAAGTGACTGATCGCTCGCAACAGGTGGGACATGCTCCGCTCCGGGCAGGTGGGGCACCGCCGTCAGCCTGAGCCAGGAAGCTTTGGCACGGGTTAGCGTGCCAAGAACCCGCCCCACATTTCGGCCGCAACCTCAAACTCCTCGTCGAGCAAGCCGATATTGTAATTGCCGGTGCTACTCAAGTGGCCTAAGATTGATGAGGTGGAAGGCAAGTTAGCCGGAGCGTGGCAAATGCGAGCTGGCTGTGATCCCGAAACCAGAAAGCGTATTTCGCGTCTCCGCCTAAACCGTTTGTCATCCGCCCTGGCGCTCGGGGAGTTGCCGGGAGTTGCCGAGGAGGCAAGGGTCCTCGTAATTTCCTTTCTATCGCCCGCCCTTCCGTCGCGCCATGCGCGCTTTTTCCCGCCGGATACTTTTGCTCGGAAAAACCGCTCGGACAAATCACTATTAGCTGTTTCGAGTACATGCTCAATGAGAGACAGACAGACGGAGGGAGGGAAGCTCGCAGGGCTGTGCGGGGGTCGCGCAAAGCGCGACGACGACGAAACGGTGCGATGATCGTCGCCCGCCTCTGGCGTTACGGCGCGTTAGATACGGCTTATCTCTGCGACGCGGCCGATCTGACCTCGGTCGATTTGCGTTTCTCTATCTTGCCCAGCGTGAGGAAGGCCGGCGCGGCGCCGGTGCACTAGAAACATTCCGCTCGTTCACGCGCGCGCACCACCGATCTTATCGCCTCCGCCCGATGGGGCACGATTTCCCGTCCCGCGATAATACCCTTAAGCAAGTCGCGCCCGGAAAATTCGCAGCGTGTACACGCAGAAGCGTACCTATACTCTCTCTCTCTCTCTCTCTCTCTCTGTTTTTCGAAAGTTCAACGAGCGGTTCTCTTTCATCGTGGCTTCAAAGAGTCCCTCGGACCGAGAGGCGCGAGGGATGCCAGCCCGAAGTGCATTATTAAGAGCTATCAGGAAATTTCTCGCCCGGCAACGGCGCGAGAGGCGAGGAGGGCGGGCGAGGGCGGTAGGGCAGGGCGGGGGAGACGCGACGCGAAACTTCGTCGGTCTCGCAATCCCACGGAATCGCCGTCGCCGATCCAACAAACAACTCTTTCCTCCGGCTTTCACGCTCGTCCTCGCTGCCACCCTCGCCCTGGCCCGTCTCACCCCTTCCCGTGCATCCCCGACTAAGCGCGGCCGTTCCTCTCGCTCGTTATCTTCCACGCTCGATTGGACGGAGCGTTTATTGTTTCAAGCGAGAGAGCAGCCTGACCCTCCCCTCCCCCCTCCCGCCCCCCGCCCCCTGCCATCCCTGCCGGCGACGGGCGAAATGTTTTCCCGGTCGTCTTGCCGCGCGTCGTCTGGCCGCTTAAGTACAAACAACCCTCAGAGCCCCGCGGCCCGAAGTTCGGTATACGACTAGCGGGACAGGAAGTGATTTGGAGAGTCGCCAGGGAGCATCTAGGCCGCACTGAATCATTCCGACCAAACCCTCCCGGTCACCCCGGCCTCCCCCCGTGCCGGCGTTCTCCCGGGGGGGAACGTCGCGAAACTGCGATAAAGAAGTTGCAAATCACCGGCGAGATGGTCGCGTCCGCGACGCTTCCGTCGTTCCGCCGGTCCGGCTGAACTTGTGCGATGATTTCTCTCGTCAGGAGCATCCTCGCGGCCGAGGAGCAGCTCCCCCTCTCTCTTTCTCTCCTTTTTGTACGCCCCAGATTTACTGCCCCCCCCCTCCCCCCGGTGAATTCCGTGTGCCGCCGCGAGGACGCGCGCCGTTGCCCAACGCCGATGAAAATTCTCGACGGCGATGGCGTCCGTGAGGAACGACTGACCGTTTCTGGGAAAAGGGAATAAAGTTCGGGCGTAATGGTCGTCGCCGTCGATGTTCGACGTGTCCCAAACGCGCTGCTCGAGACGTAAACGTTGACCGAAGACATAAACCGGCCGCGCTCGCGGCGTTTGATCCTCCGCGATGAAATTTTCGGCGCGAGATCGCAGCCGAAAACTCGGAACCGAAAACAGAGCGCCCCGCAGAGCGGGGGCGTCCGCCTCGCGACGAAGGGGTGACGGAAATTGCTGCCGCGGGGTTATAAGTTAAAACGGGGCGGAGGGAAAATCCGGCGTTAGCCGGCGAGGAAGAAGGCGACGGAGGAATAGCCCCGGCAATCGTATAAACAAACTTTCGGGTTTATCGGGCGAGGCATTGTTGGCGCTGAGGCGCTGCAAATATTTGATAGCCGCTGTTCCTTTCGCGCGCAACAGAAACAGAAGAGCGCGGCATCTCGGGGCGCGTTCCCTCTCAACTCTGCTATTCTCCATCCCCCGCCCGGCGTCCTGCGCCACCCCGGGCACCTCGTCATTCTCCGTTTTCAGTCCCCGACTACCGCGACAACTCGTTCTCGTCGGCATCGTTGCATCGTTTCCTAGCATCAGCCCTCTTTCGTATCCGACAACAACGGGGGAAGCACGGCGTGCCGTTATCCGGGAACTACCCTCCAGTAATCGCTCGCGCGTTGGTGTCCGCCTGTGTTGGAGATTCGCTCTTGAGAAGAAGAGTTCATCGCTTATTGGTCGCGCGATCGCGACCCGTGTATCCGCCACCATTTTGTCTCCGAGGGAGGGAGAAGACAGCGAGGAGGTACCGGGCTATCTTTGCCGATAAAAGTTAATCGGTCTTTCGAAATCGTCGTTCCGGATCATTCCGAGGAAAGCGACGTTCGCGTGTATCAGCCCGAGTGAGAAACGCATGTCGATGTTAGATATGCAGCCATTTGAATAATTCCGAGAGCCGGCGTCCCTGCTATACTTTCTCCTGAAAATGAGCGCGATATACGTAAAATATTCATGGGGCAACGTTTGAGCAAAACACTCGGGACGAGGGATCGCAATTACTCGCGTCTCGTAGGTGAAACATTTAAACTGTGCACGATGGAAAGTCTCTTGTTAGTAATCGTAATAATTAACAACTTAACAAATAGACGAATAGCGAATAGATGCCGCGAAGATGTCGTATAGTTGCAACGGCCGATCCCCGCAGCTGTAGCGGACGTGAATGACAGCCGAACGCGAGTTCTGTTCTTCGTCTGTTCCTCATCTGCCTCGTCGCTGATGAAGCGTCTCAATGTTCTCTTTCTCGCTAACATCATGCAATCTGCGGAGCTCTTTTTACGAGCGTTCTTGAGTACCCATCTCGTTGCGGCTGATCCAAGCGGAAAGTTCCGCGGAACGAAAGAAGCCGCACGCGAGGGAACGGTGGGACGAGGTAACGGTGGAGTAACAGTGTTAGCGGGGTTCGATTTGCGATTAATCGAGATCTCCGGTCGGCGAGTTCGTTCGAACGATACGCGCAGCGCGGCCACGAATATACAGCGAGCGTCGAAACATTGCGCGAGAGTAAACATCTGCCATTATTATGCTATCCTCGTTGATTAATATTTTAGCCGACTGTTGTAAAGCGAATCCTTTCCGCTGATCGAATGCAAACGCTGCAACGGAGGATTGCTACACTCCGGGGAGCAGATACGAAGACGATTGCAGCTTGGAATACCGCAGCGCGCAGTTAATCTCGCGTTCGCATAAAGATCGCAAGAAGAAGGAGGGATAGAACGAGGAGGAGAGAAAACCGAGAGGGAGGACCGGCGCGGTAAAGCCAGACAAAAAATAAGGGAGAAGAGTGTATATGTGAACGGAGAGAGAAGTGCAAACGAGTAGGAATTTTCAGCGGGGCGAGAGTCCCTTCGAAAACGCGCGCGGTCCCTGCAGGCCGTTTTCAGCGTCGGGTTAATTATACCACCACCTTCCACCCGCTCGCCTCCCACCCCCTCCCTCGCTCCTCCGTGTGAGAGAAGGGTAAAAAAAAAAAAAAGAAAAAGGAAAAAGGATCCGGCCGGGCAGCACACATTAAACGTGAATTAAACGCCCGAGATTTCCGTTTCTCCGCAGCGGGAAAGGGATGACGCCGGTGCG
The DNA here is from genome assembly GCA_020341155.1 of Eciton burchellii. Lineage (NCBI taxonomy): Eukaryota > Metazoa > Arthropoda > Insecta > Hymenoptera > Formicidae > Eciton > Eciton burchellii. The sequence continues at coordinate 923,059 of JAHMML010000012.1, read as the reverse complement.
GCCGTCCAGCCCGGCGTATTTCTTTCTTTTTCTCCACCCCCGTTCCGCCGCCCCATCCCCCGCTGACCTGCGCGTTCACCGCGCGTCTCTGTGGGACTTTGACTTTAGTTGCGCGTTTCCAGTGTCCGTTCGATGTCTCAGAATCTTCGCTTAAGGACGAGGGGATGAAACGAAGGGCAAGACGGAATTCCCGGCGAAAATCCGTTAATCTGCGCCGTCGTAATTTTTATCGAGTTAAATTTGTTGGGGGGGCGCACGCTTCGGGAGAACGACGATAAGATGAGTGACGCGTAATTACTCCTGTGTACCTTCTCCTCTCTCTCTCTCTCTCTCTCTCTCTCGCTTCGACGTGCAATCTTTTGAGAAATTACAAAACCGCAAAGAATATTTCGCGCGTGTTTTGCTCGCGCAATCCGCTGCCGGCACGCATAATAAAGGGGAGCTAATCGCGGAAAATGTTTGATCTCACATCCCACGATTAGCTTCTGAATTAATGTTCCTTTGAGAACCCGCCACGGCCCGAATCCACGCAGTAACCCCAAGCGGGGATCCAAGGAAACCCCTGCCATCGTCGCAGGCTAGCGAACTGGATTGAAGAGGGTGAAAGCAGCAACGAGAGCGAGAGAGAGAGAGGAGGAGGAGGGAAGGAGCGGACAGAACGATGGTAGACGGGGATAACGTTTAATTTTAATTGCGGTTCTCTCTCGGAGAATCCTTAGGAGCGACTCTCCTCCCTGCCGGGGTCGCGAACTCGTCGAGTTATGCAACGCCATAATTCATCGGCTCGTACGCTGCGATTGCCACTGCGTAATTTATTGCCGCTATGCATCTAGCCGATACTAATTACCGTGACGTCACCGTGTCATATTGACAATGTGTAATTAAGTCGTGCCGCACGCTGGTCGGTATCGGATTTCCGATAAACGCAGAATCGTTATGGATTCGGATAAGACCGCGGCGAGGGGAGGGACAGGGACAAAAATCCGACAGAGCGATCGCAACGCTGACGTCAGCTGACTAATCGCCGCGAAGATACTACACCATCACGCGCGGTGAAGGAGGAGGAGGAGGAGGAGAGAGAGGTCTGCGCCCGTTGATAATTTTCGGGATTACGTTTCGCGTTGTGTGCCGAGGAGAAGAAACAGGATCGTGTCGGATTTAAGGCGCGCGCGCGAGGGAACAATCGCATCTAGTCCTTACTTCCCAGACAACGTAAGTGCCACCCGATATCGAGGGGAATGGGCGGGCCTCCGGAGGAAAATGGAGCACGGTAGCATCGCAAGAACGAGGGGATAAAATAATTGAGGCAACGGCGAAACAAGGGCTCCCCAGCCCGGTTGCCTTTTGCTTTCGTTCAATCAAAATTCCCGTCTTGGAGGAAAGACGAGAGCGGAAGCCCGAAACCATGCGTCTGGTAATGAGGAATCCTCCGTGGATCATTGTTCGACTGCTCGCTCGAATAGGGTCGGTCGAGATGTGATGGAGCGGGAGGCAATCGAGGACGAAGACACCGTGGACGAAAAAGTGAAATGAACGATCCAATCCGGAAACCGTTGTTATCATGCAACGTTGGCCAACTACCCCACGAACGGATGAAATCCCGAGTATGTCGCTCGCAGTATTTTCCTTCGTTGGCAGACATTTCATGCGTGTCATCCGCGTTCATCATTACGCGAGGCTGAGTCACAGCATTACCTTCGTTAGCATCGTATAAGCATCTATTGCCAACGGTTATTCTCGAATGCGAATCGCGCGAATCGGCGCCGCTCGCGCAGCCCAGCAGGCAATTACCGAGAAATGGCGCGAGACTGGAAGAAAATGGTAGCGAAAGAAACCACCTCCAACGATCGATCCTACCCTCTTCAATCACACGACCACGAGTGTATCTCGTCATCTGGCGTGAAACGTGGGACAGCAGGTAAGCTTCGCACGCCGCCATCGTACAATCAATCTTTGTCCTGCGAATCAGGCATATCCCGCCCCTCCTCCTCCTCGCGACCGTTCATCATCGCCGGTCGAACGATTACGGGGCTCGCACGCGTGGCGTTAAAGGAGAAGAAGCGTGCCCGCTCTTCCGTTCCGCAGGAACGCAGGAAGCGGGAGATCGAGGGTGGTGCAGAGAACGACGGCGGCGGTTCTCCAACAGTGAACCGGGCCGGGAGGGGTGAAGCAGGGGCAAGCAGGGGGAACGGCCGCCGCTGCGATGGCGGCTGTTCCTCCTGTCCGCCGTTGGCCCCCGACTTTCCAAACGTCCTTGTGTACACACGGACCGTTGAAATTTCACGTAGGAACGCACATACAGGTACGTAAATAAGGTACGTACGTCGCCGCTTATACATGGCCGGGGCGGCGCGGGGGTTTGCGCACGTAACGTTTCGTAATGAGTCTAACCTCCGAGGGTTGTAAAAAGGAAGGAGCTGACGCGCGCATTACTTTTTGCTCGCGCTCGCAAGAAACGCGCCCCCGTGCTGCCGCGTTAGGTATGTGGGTGCGCGCGCGCGCGCGTCCCTCTCTCTCTCTCTCTCTCTCTCTATCTCTCTCGTTCGCTCGCTCGCGTTGGCATCTGTGTGTTAAACCGCTCGCATGTGGGCGAGCATTTACACATGCACGGCAGTGCGCAGAGAAGTAGGAAGCAGTAAGTGCGGTCTGTGATTTTGCAGCGAGTAAGTACGCCGTCCCGAAAGAAAGGACGGAAGAAAGTGCACCCTTTTTGCGACGGATTTTTCCTCTCTCTCTCTCTCTCTCTCTCTCTCTCTCTCTCTCTTTCTCTCTGTACCGAACTTTTTTAACGTCAATTTAATACTGTTTCCCGAAAGCAAAGTTTATCCAAGATCCATTCGGAGGTTCCTCTTTTTCCATTCGGGAATTTGAAGGAGGAATTTCAAGCGTTTTCTTTTGCTTAATTCTTTTTTATGTGATGATAATAGCATTCTGGCGTATGCGAATCAAGGTGATACGTGAGAAGGGAGGGGAAATTTGAGAAGACAGGGGCGAGAATACGGCGGAACGGAACGTATGGGGAACACTTTCGCGTTTTAGACGGGCATCTCGGATCCGAGGAAAAGATTCGGCCGCGAAGATACACAAATTGTGTCTGAAACCGGAAGAGAGGAGGAAGTAGAGAACGTAGAGAAGTAGGGGGAAACGGGTAGACTGGGATAGCGGAGGGAAAAAAGTAGAGTGGTATCGGCTGGKATTTCTCGAAATTTCGACGAAAGCGAATTCTCGCGCTTTCACTGTAATTTCCTCGCCACCGCCGCACGTGAAAATCGCATCAAGGAGGGAGGAGAGAGAGAGAGAGAGAAAGAGAGAGAGAGAGAGAGATAGGGAGGGAGGGAGAGGGAGACAGGGCGGCCGTATCGCCTCGCTTTCCGCCGTTCCGCGAATCCGAACTAATATATTTCCGAAGCAACTCGATTGCATGCGAGTCGGAGAAAGATAGACAGATAGAGAGAATTAGAGTACGGTAGAGGATGGAAAGGAGGACAGAAGAGAGATATGGCGAGGACGCATTGTGCCCAGGGCAATGGTACCGGGAGCGGAGCCGGTACCGCGAAGGGATGGAGAGCACCAGCTACCCCAACACCGCTTCGCGTCCCTATGTCTCATCCTATTTGTTTCTGCTTCCCGTATACGACGCACCCTCCAGCACTGAGAGAAGAGAGAAGGAGAGAGAGAGAGAGAGAGAGAGAGAGAGAGAAAATTGGTGAGGAAGAGGAGCAAGAGGAAAAAGCGGAAGAACAGCGAGAGGAAGAGAGGAAGGAGGAGGAGGAGAGATGGTTTGTCAATATTCATTATGTTTGCGCCGAAAAAGGAGAGACAGGGAGAAAAAGGGGAAAAATGGAGAGCGGAACGAGACAGTGGGAATACACGCGTGGAAAAGCGTGCGCGCGCGACATTCGCGCGCGGCACGCAAGAATTTACAGCCACGGGCACGGCGCGCGCGTATGTAAAAGAGGCGGCGAGAAAAAAGGGAGGGAGGGGGGAGAGAGAGAGAGAGAGAGAGAGAGAGAGAGAGAGAAAGAGGGAGAGACGGACGGGAGGAGGGCGGGAGAAATGTGCCGCCGAAACCAATGTAGTCGGCCGACTGAATTAATACCCCGCGAAAGGCGCTTTTTTGTCGCTTCCATATTCCGCGACGTGATTCCGCTGTAGCGTGGTCGCCGGCCACGGCCGGGCGAATCAAAGCGCGACTAATCAACCAAGCATACCGGGATTTCTCGCGATGAATGCCGGCGATTTTTCATTATATTTAATATACGCGCGTTCTCGCGCTCGCGCTCGCGCAGGACGTCGCCGTTCCGCGGACAATGGCGATACGCGATACGCGCGCTCAAACGCGCCGAAACGCCCGGCGTTTCATCATCTCCGCGTCGATATCCACGAGCGGTGTTCCCGCTCAAGTTTTGTCCCGCCGCTGCGGATTAATGGCGGGTCCCCTTTATTACAATTAGCGCGAAGCGCGCGGCGCGGCGTGTGTATTAAGGGAAATAGCTGTCCGCTGAATATTTGACGCCCCGTTACACCTGTCGCGTCGTACCATCGAAGCGCAGCGCGGCGTCGCGTACGCTGCGAGAGCGTAATTTAATTTGATATTCCCCTTTGTTAATTTGATAGTCGACGGGGGAGCGGTGAGCCCGGGGAGGAGGTGGCGGAGGAGGAGGAGGAGGAGGAGGAGGAGGAGGAGGAGGGGCAACGCGGGAAAGGACTGGCTGGGGCACAGGAGGTGCGAGCGATGGGGTAGAACGGCTGAGCGGAATGAGAGAAAAATACTTCAGATTCTCGACTATATCAGCGGCAGGCAGCGTTGTCACGCGACCCCTCAACGCCGGTCGCATCGAAACGCATCATCGTGTCGCGCATAGCATTCCTGCCCCGACCACCGCGATGTGACTGTTCGCCGCACGCCGCGCCGCGCCACGCCGGAATACTGACGCCTCGCTGACGTTGCTAGCGCGCCACGAGTAATACAGTCGCAATTTGCGCGACGTGATACACCGTTTCCGCAATCGAGGGCCGATGTTGCATCGCGCGTTGAAGCCTGCCGCCCTCGGCCCGGCGAGTCCGAGAGATAGAAGGGGAGGGGGGAAGGGCTGCAGGATGAAGCGGATTCTGAATTATGTATTTGTTCGTTGATACGATCCAATCCGGATCCGGCTAATTATTTCTGTACCGGCCGGGAACGCCGTTCCGTTTCTCCCGGCCGGCCGTTTATCGCCCTTTTATCGCGATTTTAATCCGATAATCCCCCCCCTCCCCCCATCACTACTACTGCCCCGCTCGGCGGTCCACCGCCGTCTTCTCTCGCGAGGTCGGCGCGGGTCCTGAATCGGCGCGATTAACGCTCTCGCGTCCCTGCGAGACGCGAGATACGAACTTGCCGTCCCGCCGTGGATAGGGTGTAATTTAACGTCGCTCTCTCTCGAACACGAAAGAGAGAGAGGGAGAGAGAGAGAGAGGGAATTTTGGGACAGCCCGGATCTCTCGTCTCGGGCACAGCCGATGATAGGAACCTTTATGCGGAACAGCGGGGCATCATAGATCCAGCCGTGCGAAAGGATCCAAGAGGTGACGGGCGCACAGTCAGTGTGCGGTCATAACGAAGCTGTCGACATGATGGATGAGGAGGAGGGCGGGCGCGACGATGGTTCCTGAAGGGAGGACGAGGAAGAGAGGCACCGGCCCATCGTCCGGCACGATACAAGGGATGCTATCGCTATCGGACCCGCACACCCTGTCTGTCATCAGCACGCCTCACCACCTCAAACACACTCCGGCCACCCGCTGCACGCATGATGGAATATGCAGTATTATATAATTATCCCCGCAGATACTATCTTGAGCGGCGCGCAACGCGTAATTAGAAACTGTCGAGCGAGCGGGATCCCGCCGCCCCCCTCCGGGAGTTTGCGGCGCCTAGCGGAAGATCGATTCGGCCGGAGGAAAACCTCGATGTCGCGCTCGGCACTCGACTTTTTCGTCAGCGAGCTGCTCGAGGCTGCTCCGGATGCCGGACACCCTTAAAGCTATCGACTCGCCGTCGTATTTTCTCAGCGCCTGATTCGTCGTCCGCAGATCCAGAGTCGATTTTTCGTCGACGAGAAAAAAAGCCCTCGTCGGACGCACTTGCGACATCTTGCAATATTCAACGTCCAAATCTGCACTCGTGCTCCGGCGCGCTCCGTTGCATGACCCTCGCCGCGGAGTTTGGCGGATCTCCTTTCATCTTCCCGCCGTCGTCGTCTATCCTCTCCGATGGATATCGATGGCCGAGGGGAGGGGACGCGAGGCGCGAAATGAGAAATGAAAGGGCCTAACGAATATCTCGGATCGGCGCGCACTCTCTTAAGAGAAACGACACGTGAACCCCTCGGCGAATCGTGTCCCCTCGACACCGAAAGAATTTTTTTTCCACCAAAGTCGCACCCCTCTTAACCCCTGCCCGGGCGGTGTGCAGGAGGCGAAGGGACCAAGAATCCCGGAGGCGCCGATCGCATACCAATGTCCGCGGGAATTTATTGTACGTTCCAGGAAGGGGGAGATGGGCCTCCAGCGAAAGTACAAAGGGGAACGCGTATCTATACGCGCGGGTCGACGATGAAGGATGAGACTGAATATGTATCCGGCATTGAAAGCACTGAAGGAGTGCCCGGCCGCTCTTGTAAATTTCAACTTTTTATTACGGTGCCGGTCATGAATTCGGTCGAATTGCCGCGAGAGGGATCACCGATGATTAATGATCATCAGGACAGGGACACGCGGCAGACAAAGCGTACTCGCGAGAGACGAACAAGTAGAACAATCGAATTAACGGAAAAGTATCCCGAGCATACATTCGGCTTTTCGTGCAGAATCCTTCAATCGCGATACGCGATCATCACGGCGCGGGGATTCTTTAAATTAAAACCTTGAAACTTGACGTTTTCGCGTTTCCAACTTCGCGTCTGCAAATGCGGCCTCCTCCGACAATTGAAAATTAACGTTGCGACTGCCGTGCCGCTAAATGCGAGCTTGCTAGCAGGTATTCGCGTCCGAGAAGAAGCCTGTAGGCTTCAACGGAGGATCAGCGGAGGGGGGAGGGGACGAGGGCGGTCGTCGTCGAGGCAGGATTTTGGTATTCGGCGGGTGCGCAACGTTCACTTTTCGCTCCCGGGTGGCGCGTCCTCTTCCACCCTTCCACCAACAGGAATGACACGAAGAATCGTCTTATTCGAGCGGGAGAACACGACGACGAGGAAACTTCTTCTCACGCGTTCCCGAGCGACAATAAGGGTCTTTGCCGGCTCCCAGCATCAGTTTCTATTTAGTTACGCTCTCTCTGCGAAAGCGTGTCGAGGTAAGAGTAACCGGCACGACGCTACGGACGGACGAGGGGAGCGGGAGAGGCGGGGGGGGGGGGGAGGGAGGGAGAGAGGCGCGACGCGAGATGCCTCGCAAAAGTTTCCCCGTGGAAAGCTGTGTTCGCCTCTCTAACAATTTCAAAGAGGGAACATCCTTCCTGAGAAATGATTGCACTAAACTTCGACGTCTTAGGTGGAAATAATTACAGCCGCACAGAACACCGGGGCTGTTCCACCCCCGTTAATATTGATCGACGCGCCGATGGGAGTCGGGCGAGGGGCTCCCGTCCGATAACGCGATAATGCCATCGAATGTAAGATCTCTATTAATCTGATCTACGCAGGAAGGGGGAGGAGGGGAGCGCGGTACGACGGATGTAAACGCGCTCGAAAGCTTCGCGGGGGAACGGGACTGCTACGTCGAGTCCATCGACGAGGGACAAAGATCGTTTCCCGAAGATCGCGCGACCTGATCGGTAAAACGCTGCTAAAAGTGCGTTTCTGCGATTGCCGCGTGGGATCGCGAGTATTACGACACCCGACGCGAGCGTGGTCTCGCCCTGTCTCTCTCCATTATCGTTCCTTCCCTCCGTGCGTTTTCATCATTCCCGGCGGCTTTCCCGGCACACTAAACATGTCCTGTAAGCATTTTACGATCGGCAAGACCTCGGCCGGCGCTCCCGGCCGCTATTCTCTTAACGCGAAGCAGTATGCGGCGCGTGGTTTACGCGTATCCATAAAAGTAACACCATGCGGAGAGACGCGATGTATACGCCATTTTCTCGTCACGGCGCCCTTAACCAGTATCGAAATATCGCGATAAAACGCGCCTCCATCCGCGATGCTAGGTCGCGCGCCGTGCCGTTTGCATGAAATTTTCATGCAAGCCGAATCGCAACGGATCGGCCGAGCCTCGCCGACGTATATCGCGTGTCGCAGCCAGCCCGGCGCAATCGCGTCGATATATCGGCTTATCCCTGTCACCCTTCCTCCTATCGCTTTTTTGTCAGAGTAATCTGCTACGTACGTGCCAATCCAACCATTACGCGATCGGCGACTTCGGAACGTCGCGCGGATCATGTTGAACTTTTTGCTCGCATCCATCATCCGCGTAATGACTAGATACACTGTCGATTGTTACTCATCGTGCAACAGCATGCAAAGTGGCGGTGCTCCATCGGCAAAAATCGAGCGCGTGCAACCCGTGGCGGGGTCCCTGCCCAACAACCCCGCCAGCAAACCCGCATCTCGCCATGCCGCCCGCGCACCTCGGCACGCGCGCACGCTTCTTCACCACTAGCGATTTTAATTAAAGTTACTATCAAGTTGCGCACAGATATCGCGTTTGATTGGCAAGTTTTAATCTGCTCCGCCGTGGCTCGGCTATAACCGCCGCTATACCCGACCTCTCTAAATCCGCCTCGCCGTTCTCCTCCCTCGTTGCCGCCGTTCCCTCCGCACCCTCTCGCCCCTCTTCTCTCTCTCTCTCTCTCTCTCTCTCTCTCTCTCTCTCTCTCTCTCTCTCTCTCTCTCTTCCGTTCTCTCTCCCGGCCCTCATCCGTTCATCCGTTTCTCATTCCACTCGTCAATTTAATCAATGTACGCAAATTACAGCGGTTGCCGAAGCGTGAGTAACCAACGCGGACGCGATTACAACGTGCGATCTCGCTCGCTCGCCCGCCGAGGTGTGTGGGCGGGGGAGGAAGGGGGAGGGGGCGGGGGTGGGGGGCAGGGCGGACGGCGGCCGCCGACGGCGGTGGACGAAGGGCGATGCGTTCGAGAATGGTGCGTCGAGCGGCGGCGTCGGTGGCGCGCCGGACGCGCGGTAACGAGCGTCGGGATGCGCGCTAACGCCGTGGCGGCCGGGCCGCGAGAGACCGCTATATTACCCGGTATTCAACCGGAACCCCGAACCGGCACCTGTGTCGCACGGGCATCAGCGGGCGGACGGGCATCAGAGATACGGAGGCAGGTCAGCCGGGATGAGTCCCTGTTACGCGCGTGTTTACAATGGCTCAACCGTTCATGCGACTCATATCCCCGGCCACCGTCTCCACCGCTCGTGTCCCCCCGTCCTCTCGTTGCCCTCCTCTTATTCCGCTCCTCTCCTCTCTCGCACGCGCGCACGTAACGCCGCTCTGTGTGTGCACGCATACAGGCACAGGCCGTATATTTCTCCCTAGAATCCCCGGTACTTTGCCCGCTCCATCTTCCCTCCCTCCCTCTCCCTCTCCCTCCCCCCCTCTCTCTCTCTCTCTCTCTCTCTCTACCTCTCTCTACCTCACCCCTCCGCCGGCAGGAATCTAGTTCGGCTCTGATCTGGCGAAAGTAATTAAACCTACCTCGCGAGCCTAAGCCTAATTAATGTGTACCGAGGTAACGTCAGAGAGACCGTCCAGAGCCGATGGTTTACGCTCGATAATACCTGCATCGCAGTTGCCGGTCTGACGAGAATCAAAGGAAGTAAATATCATTCTGAGCGGATCGTATTGGCCGTGCTGCATGCGCGATTCCTCGGTGCGAGCGTTTGGCGTTTTATTGAGCCTGATAATTATTGCGAGCTTCAGTCCACTGTTGACGGCTGTTTCGTTACGTATTAGGGTCACCTCGATAAGTGGAAGAATTTTACTGGGAGAAATGTATCGCTGGGATGAACATGCAGCAGAACTGCTGTCGTTTCTGCTTAGAGTCCAATAGTTTTTAATCTCAATTCTCGGTGACGATGCAGGAACGCAAGGGAGCCGAAGAATAATATCGTCGTAATGATACTTAATTGTAATTATAATAGAAAATATATATATATATATATATATATGTATGTATCGTTGACCATATTTTCTAAATATCCACAAAACGCGTTCGTTATTCGAACACGCTTCGCTTCATCGTAAGTCAGTCGTGTCTGGAATTGCCGGATGGAAAACAACGGTATGCGGTCGATTCGCACTGATGCGCGCTGCTCGCAATGGGGTAAAAGCCGTTTCACGGCGGACAGTTCCTTTCTGACGGAGGATCGGCAAAGAGACCCGGCGAGCAAAGGCAGAGACGGAGAGCCGAAAGAGGAAGGGGGGGGGGCGGTGGGTCGTAGGCAGAGGGAAGTAGATCGTGATCGAGGTTAATAATAGAGGCTTCTTGAGCGTGTACACAATAGAAGACACTCTGTCTGCTCGCATTTGATCCCCGTAACGAGCGGTGCGGCGAGCCGTGAGAAAATGTGCGGTGAGGAGCGAAGAGGAACCGGCTGGCGTCGGACGTCTCCAAGGTGACGATTCTTCCACGTAGACACGTACACACGGACGCACACGTAGCTCATGACTCTTCCATGTGCGCGTGCATGCAGACACGCAGGCGTAGCGGCGACACTAATTATGATATTTAATCCCGCGAGCAGCGGGACGGCCCCCATTGTTCGGCCAGCGCGAGAACAGGTGCGGACCGTGCCGGTGCCGCGCGTCTCTCTCTCTCTCTCTCTCTCCTATTCCGCAGTACGAGCTCGCGTTCTCCTCATTGCGCGCGTTCCTCCGTCGATTATTACACCTTGCGAATTCGTCGCTCGATGGATATTGTTCCGCTGAAGTCATCTCGCAATTCTCGTCGCCGCTGAAGTCGTTGTCGTCGTCGAAGAATTGATTCCGCGCGATTGAGAACGCCCCACATCGCCTGTCAAAGGAGCCTCGATAGAGCAAGAGCAATTTCTCTCGCTCGGTCCGACAACTCAACGAGGTTCCACCGGCGAGTATCTTCTGTCGAAGGAATTCATCTCTTCGATGAGGAATACCTATCGTGGAATAATCGCTCACGCGGCCTTTGAGATCGCTCGCCTCATCAAAGAATACAGTCCATGTATGCTTGCGACGATGCAACGACGATGCAAGCGTCAGTAAAAAGGACAGTCGATAGTCTGGTCGCGTCTCGATTCGATTCGACAGACGCTTTGCGAGATGCTGCCACATTTTCTCCTAGCATGTTTCTTCCTCGATTAGTAAGTAGCATAAGCTCGATATTAGTCGGACATGCTCGATATCTCGAACGGGAAGAACACGCGTTTTTACCTGAAGCCTTCGCCATGAGATCATCGGGCATACTCGGGTTAATTTACATTTACGACACTCTCTCTCTCTCTCTCTCTCTCTCTCTCTCTCTCTCTTTCTCTCCGATTCTCCCTGTTCCTGGCGTGGAAACGAAATTGAAAGCGCAACTGAGCTTGAAGCGGTCATTCGGAGAATGTCGCTTCGCATGTCGCGTTACTATCACGCGTCCGACTCCAACGGATTTTCGCTTCGTCGTTCGCGCGCGAGAAAGAACGCGGAATATCGATTAAGAAGTCATTCGGGGGCTGTGTCGTAACGCCAGCGGGTCCAGCCGGAAGCTGTATCCCAGCGCGGGACGAAACTGCCTGGCGGAACTGCCGCAACAGGACTGCATCCAATCGCTGGCTGAATGTCCGCAATTCCGGACGCCATTAGACGGCTTATTATTTCGTTCTCTCGAGGCGGTATCGCAGCACCGGCAGCTCTGCTCTCCAGGGGACGGGAGAGGGGGAGGGCCGTTATTCGGATACGCGGCGCCCCGGGATCTCGCATTGTATGCGCGCCGCCGGAAAGAACGTAATCGAGAGCAACTGCAGCCAGCCAGCGGGGCCTGTTTAAGGGAAGGGAATCGCTTCCGAGGAATCGCTCCGCGGCCTAAGGACGGCGGCACGGGGAGGGGAGGTATGAAAAAAATTCCCTAAGCCGCGGCAGAAGTCATTACGTGGCGGCGTGAAGTAACGATCGGCTCTTTCATCCGGCCATTGGGCGCATCCCCCGCGTCGGGATGCCCCATCTCCCCTTTCCCCGCCGGGGCTCCGTTCTCACCCCGTTGCCGTTTCTCTCGCGTAACAATGGCAAGCGGCGAATTTGTCTTTCCGTTACTTCTGACCATCATTAGATTTGTACGCCGGGATAAATTGCGCGGAATAATCCGGTCCGTTGTCGGGGCGGGCTCTTATATCCTAATTTACGCAGCCACGCCGGCGTTCCCGGCCGCTCGCCGCCGAGCTAAGCCAGAACCATCGGTAACATCGTGGAATTCCTTTCTTCGCAATGGTACCTGTCATCCCCCGCCCGTGTTTTTATTACGCTATTACCATCGGGCTGCGTCCAACCGTAAAATATGCTTTATACGGCGGCGTGATGAACGGCGTGCTGGAAGAAAGCGAGAGAGAGAGAGAGAGAGAGAGAGAGAGAGAGAGGGACAGGGGGGAAAACAGGCGCGCCAGGACCACCACCACCCCCGTTAGGGGGATAGGAGAGCTCTTGCCGGTACCGGGGGATGGAGAACCTGCCCGCGGTGGTGCCCTGGCTGCGAGGTCGCGACCACAATCTCTATAATGGACTCGCTAAACTGTATCCAGAATCTAGGTTCCGCGAAGAAACGAGACGGCGAATCGGCGGAGGGGTAGGTGGAGAACAGACCCTTCCCCTTTACGGACGCTGCATTATAATCGCGACCCGACTGCCTCCGCACACGGACACACGCGCACACGTGCAACCGGACGTTTCTCGCGCCACCTTCCCGGCTGCGTTTTATTCGCGATGCGGCCGCACACGAGCCCGTATCACAATCGCGAATAAGGCGATAAGGCGGCTCGCGTAAATCCCGCGCATACAGCCAAGCGCGCATCATCCCCCTCTCGGCCACGCCGCGTCTAACAAGGGCTTCGAAAGATATTCATGACGGTCATTTATTCCCGCGCGAGAACGCAATCGAGGAAGCTTAAATCATCCCGGTGCATCCCCGATGAAGATTACCGTTGCAGCACGAAAGCAGCACGAAGCAAATTACGGCACGTTGCGATCGACGTCGACGAATGTTAAATCAACTTTCGTCGGGTGTCGCGCGCAGAAATTGTCGTTTAATTGTTAAGGATTTTTATATGCGTTGTCTTTGGTCTTTGGAATGTCCTCGATGTAAACAAGCACATATCGAATACGAGTCACAAAGCCAAGGGATTAGGTCGCAACCGTTGCCGAAACGAAAAAAGATCGCTATCGCTCGGTAGTTACCAAGCGGCGAGGAACAGTGTCTTCAGTATCTTGCGAGAAAGCTAGAAGCAACAGCCGTACGTTTGTTACTTAGATAGAGCGATCCAGGAATATTGTAACTGTTAAGTTGTTTGACGATTAAAGGAAGTTGTTTTGTTTTCTAATGATTCTCATCTTTCACGCTCTCTCGAACCGGCAATAAATAAATATATAAACAGTGTTGCGCGAATCATGGAACATTTAATTCTCGCGCGATCTCGTCGCGATCGCGACTGGCAGAGCAGAGCTTTCATTGTAGACACCTTTATTTGGCCGACATGGCCCACGTCAACGGCTGCTTCTCGCTATGCGCGTATCGGCTTCACCATTATTCCGCTGTCGATCGCTCGCTCGCAAGATAGATGGTGCCTTGATATAAGTGCAACGTCGCGCGTTCTCCTCCTCCGTACGAAAAATATGCTTGCTAAGTGATCGATAAGTGTACGGACCGTGATGCGCGGCCATATGTTACGTTTTCGCCAACGTCCATTCTTGTTTTCATTTTTCTTACCTTCCTCTCCGATAATAACGTCTGTGTTTCGCTCAGCTATCCTCGTACGCGCTTTGTATCCACGTATAGATGGATCCGCGCGGGGGTAAGGGTAAAGCAAATATACCTTGCGCGTTACAACCGCGCGATCTGCGATGATATATCCCGGAATATGTCGCTATTGTTTCACGTCGCGTTGTTTCATTTAACAACATCATACACACACGCGATACCGGAAGACCGTATGTGTCGACGATTAGCGGAAGACCACTCTCGCTTGTTATCATGCGGGGACGAGAGTCCGCCGAAATTGTCCGGGCGACAACGTAGCTCCTCTTATTATTCTCCGATCGCGTGGACAAATTCGATTCCCCGAAGAAGTTTCCAACTTGGCGAGGAGCATTCGTCACTGCGCATCTAAATTTGCCCAAGTTTTTTTGCGCCGTTGCACAATGACCTCATCCGACCACGTCGCGTGACGTCTGGCGAAGTTCGGAATAAAGAAGACGATGGGAGGGACGAGGGGCGGGGGGCGGAGAGGGCAGGGACAGGGCAGACACAGGGCAAGAAGTAGATTGATTCCTAGCCCTGTCCCCCGAAGACAATTTGTACTCGACCTCGTGCGCCGCGATCGTCTCTTTCCGTTCGCTCGTGAGCGGGAAGTAAAGCCCGGCTCTCCCTTCCTCCCTCCCTCTCTCTCTCTCTCTCTCTTTTTTTTCCTCCATCGAGGGACGAATCCCCTCCCCGCCGCGGACCCGTCGCTCGTCTCGTCTCGTCTCGCAGGAGAGTCGGGGACCGAGTGCCGTGGAATCGCGGGATCAACGGGGGAGACACGTTCCTCCTCCTCCCCGTGTTACCCTCCCAGCTCCGTGCGAACCTACGAAGCGGCATCGCGAGACTTACCCTCCGACACCGCGGTCATTAATCACCCGACGGTCTCGCGCAGCGCCGTCACCGTGCCTCTGAAAACGGTGGCTTCTTCATCCCGATCCGGATGATCGAATCCACTACAGCGAAACGGCGGAACGGGGACGGGGACGGAGACGGAGAGAAACGCGGCTACAATCTGCTTAAGTGATCCCGGGGCCGGTGTCTGCGATAATGTCGCGCAGCGGTGCCGGGATAATTTTATATGCGGCGGAGACGGAATATCATTCCGCTCTCTTGCGGGAACGCGTCACGCACGTTGCGCCTCTCCGAGTATCTAAATCAATGGAGACGCGCTGAACGTCGGATTTCCATGGAGACCGAGTTCCACGGAGCGCGGAGGTGAGATCCGTCGCTCGAACTTTACAGGCGCGCTAAGAAATCCAAACGGAAGCGCGTTTAAATCTGTCCTTGACGATGGTCGAGTTCGAAGGTAGATTGCGCGCTCGGTAGATCGGACTGTCAACATTCCGACAGACCGTCGACCCTCCATCGCGATACGTTCGCGGGCTGTTTGCGGGAATCTCGGATTCCTCGTCTATTTTCACTCCCTGAGAAGGGAACGCGGCAAGCACGAGACGTGTCGAACCGCGACGGAGGAGTATTTTCATCGACTGGCAGCAGCCGTTGCTCCATAACGCGTTGCGTCAGCGACCGCGACGAGAGAGAGCGAGCGAGAGAGAGAGAGAGAGAGAGAGAGAGAGAGAGAGAGAGGAGCGTGTCGCTCGAGAATCGGCG
Source organism: Eciton burchellii (assembly GCA_020341155.1). Classification (NCBI taxonomy): domain Eukaryota; kingdom Metazoa; phylum Arthropoda; class Insecta; order Hymenoptera; family Formicidae; genus Eciton; species Eciton burchellii. Next base: position 907,499 of record JAHMML010000012.1, on the reverse strand, counting down.
GCCGAACTTTGTGTCGCGATAATGGATTCCGGAACGGGAGCCGGCACAATGTCCTCACTTTTAACGCGACACGGTTTTAACCGGGCGAGCGATACGAATAAAGGGCGCGATATCGACTGCTGATGATAAAGGAAAGAAAGGGCTCTCCTCTCGGTCGGAACAGGCCATTACTTGAAACTTGCTCCACCCTTGGGAGCACAAAGTCGTCGGCATAGCGCATCCTGCCGTATATAAGGAGGGGCGGAGGGAGCTCCGTCTTCCAGGAGCAGCTCCGGCGGATTAATTAAGTCTCTCCTGACGGTGTAGACTTGGCTGTCGACTTTTCTCGTCCTCCGCGTCGCATCCGTCTCCGCCGATCCTGCCCGTTCTCCTCCGCGCATGGTCGATGATTTTTTCCTTTTTCCCTTTTCTTCACCTCTCCCCCTTCGTCCTCCCCGCCCATCCCTCTCGATCCCGTTGATCCTCCATTTAGCCGCTCCAGGACTCGGACCCTTCAATTTCGCGCCACCGCCTTTCGAGCATTTAATATTTAAGTCGAGCGCGAAAAGGAGAGCGGCAAAGTTTTCCGGCTTCAGGCCGCTCGGCTATAACGGATGGAGCCGGAAACGAGTCGGTACGGACTGCTCTATATGCCGCACGCCGCTTCCTAACGTCGCCTTTAACGAGTCGACAAGTACCTTCGCCGCGCGTCAGCTCTCGCGCTCCGCCAGTTCTCAGGCCGGTAGGCGCACTTTGCATTCCAAGGAGGGCCGGCTGAGGGGGACCGAGCTACGCCGAGCAGTCGAATGACGTCAGAGAATTCGAAGGATCGATCCTGGATTCCGGTTCCCTTCGGATCTCGCGGGGAGCGCGAGCATCTCGGATGCGCGTGTCCTCTTTTATCGCGCGATTTATCGCGCCTCTCGCGCCTCCTCAAGAGCGAGAGTGACGCGTCATAATTTAAAAAACAAGAAATAAATTGCAATCCGTATATTGTATATTCCGGTATATTAGATAGCAACGGAGGAAAATGCGGAGATCTAATTTGCAGACCGAATTGAGTCTGCAGCACACGTGGCTAAGCGTGGAATGCTTACGCAATTTCGTAAGATTCAGCCATTGATAATGAGACTTATATCTCGATGTTATTCCGCGGCAATTGCTGTTCGTGATAAAGAAGAGAACCGTGAAATCCCGAGCTTTCGCAATAGGATAACGCAATTTGCCGTTCGCTGCGCGATCGGGAAACCTCGCGCGCGAATCGGAGAAGAAGCTGATGAAAATAATCAGATGCGTTTAAGGAAATGGCTCGCTCCTCCGGAAAGGACTCGACCGTAAGGATCGCGAGCGAGGCAGTCTCATTTTCGCGCTCGCGCGTAAAAATCCACTCCCTCGTTTCCCTCTGTCTCTGCTCTTTCTCCGGCTTCCTCCGCTCTTCGGATCCCTTCGCGGCGTTCCGCCATCCCTCGGCGATCCGCGGCGAAGCTTTACGAGAGCCAACGAAGAAAGGGCTCGGCGAGCTTGCGACCCTCGCGAACCTTAACCGACGTACTTTCATTAACGCGTCGGCGGCCTGCGAGAGCGCGCGGCGCTCCTCCCGAGAGGCGTCGAAGGCGAGCAAGCGTTTCGTTGCGAGTCGACGCCCACGAATTAAACGCACCTTGCGCACCGCCTTTGACCTCTGCTGACGTCGATCGCCGACGCTTTCACGCGCCGCATCCAGCGACGTGAGAGATTAACCGCAGCGCTCGCCGTGAAGCGGCCGCCGCATAGGGCGTCAAAATTGAAAATGCTCGGCCGTGGCTGAGGGATGAAGCCAGACGCGACGGTAACCGTTAACGAAAACGAATATTCGCCGCCCGGTGACGCCGGCGCCCGGTAAGAGGATCACCGGCGCACTTTGTAATAATGACTCGCGCGAAATCGACGTAATCCCTTATGTAATATCCCAGCTGTCGCGGTCGAAGTGTTAAAATTCCTGCATCCGAGCCGGCGGACTCAGCCAGCCGTGGCCCGACGCCGGAAACTTCATACATTTTCCATGGTCCGCTGATTCCCGGATTCGCCGGCGCGCATTATCGCGCTGATGGCGGCTACTTCCACTCCATCTCTGTACATCGCGCGCGCGCGCCGGGCGGGCGACGGTGTCTTTGTCGTCATATATTTCCAAATCCGATCCGCTCCGGGGCGACGGGTGGTTGGGGGGGGGGGGGGGGGGGGGGGGGGGCCGGGAAAAAAAACGGGGCGGGGGGTTTTTTTTTTTTCCCCCCCGCCCCCGGGGGGGGGGGGGGGGGGGGGGGGGGGGGGGGGGGGGGGGGGAGGGGGACCGGCAAAAAAACCAGTCGCGGACGTCGAGCGCTTTATTTCGCGCGGATAATATCGGGAAGCGTATCCCGACGACGACGACGATAATAGCTGAATAACTCTGACGGGAATTATTTGAAACTTTTTATTTAATAACCGTATTCATTCGATGATGCGTTTCCGCGTGCCGGGGACCGAAATCTGTTTTACTTATTTGTTCGCAGTTCGTAGCGGGAGCGGGAAAAGAGGATCCTTGTTTGGTGATTACTCGTTCGGCCCCTTCGAACCCTTTCGCTTATCTGCTCCGACGAGTAGCGCGATAAGTAGCAACTTTGTTGGCAGGAGTGCCTCCGTGTGGATACAGAGGAGCGAATACTCGTTTTCTAATGATGGTGGTCGCGTGGTTGCATCGAAGCCGACGTGATCCCGGCGAGTTTAACTTTCTTCCGTTATGCCGAGCGTTCGCGCTGCCGCGAATAGAGATCGCAAAGTTCCCGGAATGACATCAGTTTCAATCATTGTTATTCGATAGTAGGCGGCGATCCGTAATGACCCCGTAATGCTAATAAGGCTCCGGCTGAGTTTCCAGACCGCTCGCGTCGTCGTTCTCCCAAGCACGGAAGAGTGCTACAGTCAATTAAACTTGCTCGAAATCAAGGCTGGGACCAGCCGGCCGCACCGGCATCAGCGCGATGGCACATCTCATTCGTAAATTCGCTTTTTGCGCGCAGCGTGACGCGAATAATTTTCCGGCGACCCTTTGCGCCGCCGGTCGCTTCCTCCCTCACGCCCCGCCGGCTCGGATCGATATTTGTAATTCATCATTTGTATGCAGCGCGATAGAGGGCAGCCGACGCGGAGACCGCCGCCGATGCGTCCGCTTCAAGGAGAAATGATCCTCCGATGTCCTTCGAGCAGTCCGCAGGGAACGAGGCGTGAAAAGCAGGACTGGAGATTACGGGGTGACGGGGGCAAACACGGGAGGAAGGGGAGGAAGAATATAGGGAACAGAAATTTCCTGCCCTGAGATCGCGCGAGATACGCCACGGTTCTCTGTCTTTGCATTCCCGTGTAAAGGCGAGAAGGAAAGACCTTAATTTCATTAGCCATTTACACCGAGACAATGCGGCTCACATCCACGCGGCGCCGTGGGACGATAAACGGGCGAGCGGGGAGAGGGTGCTCGAGCACCGGAAATCGCCGTTCAAGGGAAATGCATCTTTCGCCGCCGCATCCTTCCGCGGTGTCGCATTAATATTTTAATTTAACAAGTCGCGCGCGTCCGTCGTCGTTCGCTCGCTATGTCATTCTCGCGGGCGGGGGTGGGGAGGGGATCGCTGAGAATCGCGACAAGTCCGAGTATCCTCCATTGCTCGTCCATTGCTGCGACGAGATCCCGTCACAGTCGACATGCAAATGCGAATGCGTCCACCCTGATCGTCCACGCGGGCAGCGAATTATCGTCGGGAGGGAAGGGAGAGTGGGGGGACGGGGGCGGGCGGGCGGGGGACGACATCGACATCGACATCGCAAGGAGAGGCGCGTTCGCGCTCGATGTGGCCCGACGAAGAAATTCCCGCGGACGAGACGACGTCTAAATCGCGAGACATCGCCGCGGACACCGCGCGGCCACACGCGGGCGTACCCTCCTCCATCCGACGTCTCGAGAGCCGAACACTCTCGTCGCTCAATTTGTATGTTAATTCGCGAGTGTTTGTCGGTCCGCAGCGGTCCGCTTAATAATGTCATGTTTATTCAGCGATGATATCGCTGTGGGCGCCGTGGTGCGCGCGCGACACACTCGCAATCGGTACTCACTGGCTACTCGCACTCCCCCCCCCCCCCCCCCCCCCCCCCCCCCGCCTCACCATGCGTGGCGCGTGGTGGTGAGAAAAAGAGCCGGCCCATAATTATATCTCGCTTTCTTCGTCTCGCCGTCGCGCGACCCGTCGCCGAACCGTTTCCTGCGGAAATCCCTAGCCGTCCCTAGGATTATGCTCGTTTGCATAAATACGACGCCCTTATGCGCGCGCAGTACGCGAGGCGTACGCGAAAGGTCGCGTAAAAAGAAAAAGTGCGAATGATGCCGGGCGCGGAGCCGAGGGGAGCGAGGAGAATGATGTTTATTTACATCGCGCGCTCGTTAGAGGCATCGGCGGAGATGACAGGGCCAAGTGAGTCGTCGTCGGTGCAGCCGTAGCCGAGGACGCGAGTACGCGATCATCTCGGCCCGAATCCGCTTCGCGACTTTGCCGACCTTTATCACTATCGCGGAAGAGAGAGAGAGAGAGAGCGCGCGCGCGCGCGCTCGCGTAACGAATGAACGCGCACGGTTATAATACACGTTAGCGCAACGAGCCGTGCCGCGAGCATTTCACGCGAGCGTGTCACACGCTTCGACTCTCAGCTTCGTAGGAAGCCAGGCGCGTCGAACGGACGCTTTATCGGACGGATATTTAGTATCGCGTACGCGTATACGTATACAAATCTGGAATTGCGACGCGTGATTTTCCGACTTGCAGTCGCTTCGCGACTCAGCTCGATAACGGATCAGTGCCGCCGTGAGCGTAGCGCGCACGCCAGGCTCAGCTCAGCAACGAAAACTCCTTACAGCGTCAAGCCGCGCCGTTCCGGATCCGGAAGCTTCGCAGCTGCCGGATCGATAGCGCGTCGATGATCAGCGGAAAATCGTAGCCGGAGTTACCCTCCGGCGCGGCGGGAACGGATGGAGCGTCGGCTCCCCGGAAGCGTCGCTCGCTCCCGCAAACAATCCAGCGGGCGTTCGACCAATCGCAAAGCATTCCGATCCCTTTTTTATGCCCGAGCGTAAACCCGCCTGATCTAGAGCGGAACCAATGAACTCTATCCGGCGCATCACTCCTACCAATCTACTTCCCCCACGGCTATCAAAGCAGGATTCTCCTCACCCTCGCAGAGGCGCGCGCGTGCGCGCACGCGCGTGTGTATAACGCGAGAAGGTGGTAGGCACTCGAGCGAGTAGAATTATCCGACGGGTGCGTCGGGCTTCTGGCACCGCAGGCTTCATCCATTCGTCGCTTCGGTCACTCTCCATCCTCCCCTGCGCGCTGCCCTTCCGCCTCMCCCYSCSSCYCMCCCTTCCCATCCCCGCCGCTGCGCGAGCGCGAGCCGCTGAATGTCCGCGGAGCGCTTTTGTGCGCGAGCGAGCACTCGTGAAAATGCGGCAAACAAGAAGGCACCGGCGACGCATCGCGGAATCGCTGTTATCCGCTTCCGTCCAATGGCGCCGGAAGTTGCTTGCTTGCCGTCACGCCCGGAACGTTCCGTGCCGCGCGACGCTAATTACGACGGCAATCCACACACGCGGGGGACATAAATGATGCACGAGGACGGGGACCTCACCGGGACATCGCCGATGAGAAAGTCGCGGGGGACGATGGGACGATTGAATCATCGACGGCCGCTCGATAACGCACGTATCTGCACGACGTTGCATTAACGAACGGGAAACGCTCCTTGAGGCGACGCCTGAGACGGGTCGGGGAGACGTCGTCGTCTCGTTCTCGGTGTAACGACGTTTCCCGGGATGAATCAGCAATCTCTCAGGAAGGTACATCCTCGGGACTTGCATCCGCACCGGCGAATCGGCAGTCGTTGCTTGCCTTTATCGGGACGAACCTCGCCGGGCTTCATTACGTTCACGGCACTCGTCGATACCTGTGCGCCTGGCATTGCGGCTCGAACGAAACTTCTCGCCTTTAATTAGTGCCGGCAATAAGTAATTTCACAACGGCGCACGCGCGCGCGCGCGCGCGCGCGCGGTCACGTAATAAGCGACCGTGTTACGGCGTGCGCATCGCAGCGGCCCCGGCGAGTGTGCGCTGCCGTAAATATACGGCGTTATTCGTCGTTACAAGTTTGTAGAATGCATCGAGTTAATTAGCGAGGACTTTGTCGCCGGGCTCGCCGCCGCCTCTTCTGTGAATCTTCGAGGCCGCGATGCGGAAACATGAAAGGACGCGCGCGCCGCGCGATAGCGGCATAGATAGCGGGCTGGCAAGGCACTTTGTCCCGCCCGTCCACCCGCCAATTCGCTGTCCGCCCGCTGTCCTCCCCTCCCCCGCGCCGCGCGTGCACGCGCTTGCTTTCCCTCATTACATGGAATCAAGCCGAAAACCATACGTACACGTATGCGTACATGTATATATCTATCTATCTATCTATATATATATATATATGTATATATTCATTAAGCTGCAGCAACCGG
>JAHMML010000012.1:783470-898470 GCA_020341155.1 Eciton burchellii | reverse complement strand
AATGGTGCTCCGATATTACGAGAGCGGTGCCGCGCACTGATTCCTCGAGCACCGGAATCACCGGGGCGGAGCTGCCTCGCCACGCGTGCACCATAGGTCTCGGAAATTCGGATCGACGACGAGAGAGAGAGAGAGAGAGAGAGAGAGAGAGAGAGAGAGAGAGAGAGAGAGAGAGAGAGAGAGAGAGCGAGCCCGCGACCCTTGCGGAGGGAGCCTGCGACTGAGTTATTACACCTTTGCTAGTGCGATCCATTCATGGGTAACGTCTCGTCTGGATTCACAGCCGTGCGAATTGTCTCCCCGCTGCACAAAGTAGTACAGGTCGGGAACAGCTTCGGCAGGAATCAGATAAATAAGATCACGTTTTCTCCTCAGGAATCCCCGGCTAAGGGTAGGCGCGCGTGTTCACCGGCCGGTGATTTAGCGGTACGCGCGATGACGATCACGTCTTGATACGCCCCAAAGTTCCGATCTAAGATTCAGCCGAACTACCGAGCCCGCGGGATGATATAGCTATCCCCTATAGTTACAAAGTAACATGCATCCTTTGTACAACTTTCGCGTTGTAAGATGATTCGCGATAGGCTTGAATTTCGTCTGAAAACGCGCGCGGGGAAGTAATATAATAGCTGCTATCTCTCCTCCCCCTCCCCCMCCCCCTCCCCTCCCCCCGGTGCTCTCTGTGAAGAGTTAACGAGCCTTATGGATTGTGCTTCCAAGATTGTGTGCCTTTTACGCGATTGAATTATTAAGCGCACCAAGTCCGCGCCGGCGCGCGGGAGGAGTTCGCCGACTCATTAATTTTTAGAGGCCGCCGCGGCGGCGCGAGTACCGCGGGGGCAGTTACGTAAGAACGAATCGGAGGCGGGCGAGGGATGTTTTGCGCCGCGGATTGCATTTACCGCGGACGTTAGCGGCAAACGCGGGCGAAGAGCAGCGGGGAGCGCGAACGGGAAGCGGGCGCTCCCGCGTGTGCTTAGCACTCGTTCTCGAGTGGCTCGCAGTGCGCGGAACTCCCATCTCTCGCCGGCTCTCCATCTCGAAACGCGGCGCTACACCCTATAATACACCGACCAGTCCCGCCATCAGCTGCAGCCCCTGTGGCACAAACATCCGACCGCGTAGCGCTAAACAATAAACTATTTCCCTCGTGTACTCAGCTACAGTCGTGTTTATCTGGGACGTGCAGTCTCTTCATTATCTGCCGACAGAGCTTGCGCACGGAACTTCCGAATGTTCCGAAGGCTTCGGAAGACGCGGAACGCTGTCTTTCGAGACTACGCTGGGATCGACGTAGACAAAACACTGTCTGGGAGGGCCTAATGGCGAAAGTTGCCGCGATGTTCTTTCCTAATGCTCGCTTTGTAGCATCGAAGTTTACGTATGTGCGCTGTCGCTTCGCTCGCTTGAGCGGATAACGATCGATTATCAAAATGGAGATGAGCATTGTCTTGCGAAACGATGATATCGCCCGAGAGAAGAGCGATCTCCCGGAAACTCATGGAGTGTCTTTTTCCTTTGTTTCAGGTAAGTTAGTTTCAGCGAGTTAGCTAAGAGCCCCAAGTCGTGTTCGTAGGAATCGAAGCAAGGAAATCGCATGCTCATCCAGCCAAGGTTTGAAACTATTCCCTTATACCTTGCGACGACAACGTGTCTGATTTGAGATCGTCAAGATCGAGATCAAGCGATCGACATCGATCTCTGATTATCTCTATATCGTTATATGCGCTATCGCTATATCGCTATATCGTTCCTTGTGACGTTCATTTCATGGAAAATAAAACCGCGTTGAACATCCGCGCGAATCAGACTGGACCAACGGAAGCTGAAATTTAAGATAGCGATTGAACGATTTTCTTGCCGTGCACTCGTGTATCCTCATTTGGATACACCGTCGATCGTCCCGCCGTTCTTTTCATCCAATTACAACAATTACAACAATCCCGTTGCGTAGAATCGGAGCTCGGTAACCGGGTACGCTGTATTTAGCTCAAGTTCATTAATTACGAAGCCGCGCAGGAATTTCGCGCGGCGTATCCGAAATACGTTCCGTGACTCGGCGACCGCTTCATCCATTATCCTAAGGACAAATTTGTTTTCCGATACGAATGCAGATACCGGCGACGAGGCAGCAAAGTATACGGACGGACCAAAGTCACCGCTGCCAGCAAGCGCATTCGGGATGACTTGTTGATTAATGGATGGCTCATTGAGAATTATTCCAGCACGGAGGATAATCGCGATAGCGATTATGCCCCGCATTGTTAATGCCCTGAGATAGAACACTAGAACGTAATGTATTCGCTTCGAATACCGATCTCTCGCAGGTCTTACCGCGAGCAAAGGCGCCCCTTCCCTACGTACGGATATTCTTCCGATTCGAGGATCAAATCAGGCGCATCCGCGTTAATCCTTAGAAATTTTCGAGACAATCGCGACGAGCGCAGTTTCTGCCGACGTTAAGGAGAAGGCCAACGCGACGACACGCACCATGGCGAGGCCATTACCGCGGGCTCCGGAATATGGGGTATGATTATTAAGTGAGAACCGCGCGAACGGAGAGAGAGAGAGAGAGAGAGAGAGAGAGAGAGKGRGGGGGGGAGGGAGGGAGGGAGGGAGGGACACGATTACGCGGTCTCCGCGATAATAGCCGCTTGAATGGGCTTCATTAAGACGCGAGAGGGACCCGCGTCTTACGACCGCGCGCGCGCGCGCGCGCGCGCGCACACGCGTGTGCCACGCGGCTTTTATCGCGCATACGTGCGTACGTGCGCGAGCGGAAACTTTCGCGTCCCTGCCAGACGACGACGGAAACGGCAGCTTCCATGAATGTTTAAATGGCCCTCCATCCTCCTCCTACCCCTCCCCCGTCCTCTCCTCCTCTTCGCGCCGGGCCGCGCCAGGTAGCTTGCACCAGCTGCGGGCTTCGACGTTAACGAGATTACCGCGTCAGCGCGAACGAGCAGCTAACCTTTTCATGGTATAGGTGACGACATAACGGCGCCATACACGGCGTTCAGCTTAACGCGGGAGGGGATGCACGGCTGCTGCGCGGTAGTGCGAGAATCGATAAAGGTCGACTTTGCGGTGTCGATCATGTTGTTGAGTAATTATTCCGGACGGAGTATAGCATCGGATATCCAGCGTGCGTCTCGTAGTCCCGAGACACCGTTTCTGTTTCTCGATGCTTCGGCATTTGCATTCGACGCTGAAGGAATGCGGGATAATGCTCGCAGCGGCAGAAAATCGTCACGGAGATCGGTCTTTGCGTCGCAGACGGCAGGAAGCGCGTTTCCAATAGCGTTACGTCTTTAGGAGCGTCTTTGAAGGCGAGTCTCTCTCACCTGGGAACCTCTGAGCTGGACGAGTCGAACGATAATAAAGCAGGTCATCGATCAGGTTCGCGCGGTTGCAGAAGGGAGGAAATTGTTGTTGTTTAAGGAAAGTGGCGAAATCTATGAGGCCGAGAGCCGATCAGAGGCTGTGTATCAGCCACGGGCGAGCGTTTTAGCGCGAGCTGGCTAATGGCGGCGACGTAGGATCCGGCGCGAAGGATCGAAACGCTGGAGAATAGGCAGGAACGGAGCAATTGCATACAGAACTAACTCCGCTCCACGGAGGCTGCTTTAACGGCGCATCACTTATGTATCGCGCGGCCTCCGACTTACAAAGCGATCCCCCGAGATTTGCAGCCGCCACCGCAGCCGTCGCCGCTTTTAGCTGCGCTACCGGAAGAACAAGCTGTCGCGAGTTATCGTCGCTACGTGCGAATCTTACGTGCACGTGCACCTGTTGAACGGCGCGCATTAATGACGCTTCATCGGAATATCATTATTTCACCTTCCCCACATTCGATTGCCCGCCGGCTCTACCAGGCGGCCATCAAATCGCCGCTTTATCCGCATATCTGGAATAAACGCCGCGATCTAGGAAAGCGGATTAGAATCTGTAGCCTTCTAACGGCCTATCGTGGTTATACGTAACGTCGTAACAGATGCATTCCCATTACGAGCAGAGCTATCGACGACGATGCGAAAGAAGAACGTAAAACGTAGAACGCATTTATGCGTGCAATCCGCGACGCGCTGGTTCATGAAAGCGGACGAAGGAACGCGTGATCGATTTATCGCGGAGACGTGGTGACAATCGGAACGTGCGATCGAGACGGAGGGAGGCACGCGTGATACGCTGAAAAGGATTCCAGCGAGCACGAGCGGTGGTATCCGCTTCAGGGCAGGATATTCAGAAATATCGCCTCCTCCCCCACCCCCGCCGCTCCCCAATTATCCGAGCCGCGTCGAATTTGGCTTTTCAGGCAAATTGGGACGTGACATCGAACCGCGTCGACCGATTAACTAAGCGGGACTTGTCCCGACAAAACCAATCGGCGAAGAGCGAGGCGGCTTTCATTGCTTCATAATAAATTGCGGCGCAATCGACGCAGCGGCCAGTTTTTTTTTTCTCTCTCTCTCCGCAACCAGAGACGCAACACGCGCCTTTATTCGATTCATCAGAAAACGCCGACGGGGAATGGCCGGGGCGGCCGATGATGCCGAAGGCGGCAAATACCGCGCGCGCGCGCGCGCTTTATCCGAGCGTGCCGCAAAACTCGCCACCGGCCACGTCAGACGAAATCTGCCCCCGTGTTTCCGCGGCCACCGCGGGGCGACCGCTCGCCCTCGCCTCCGCCCGCCCTCCTGCTCCTCCGTGCTGGCGGTCGCGTCGAACGCAATTTCCAAATTGAGCCCAAACTCGACGCGAGCAAGGCGGGCGGGCCGCGCGACGCAGGTTTCACCGGCAGGCTTCGGCAGGGATGGGAACTCTAACTCGATTGACGACGGTTTGGGAAGTTTAACTAGAGCTAGCTATCAACGTCCGTCCAAAACCCGTCTCCGTGCGGTCGTCCGAGGCCGCTCGATACATGCAGATCGCGCTAGAGAGAGAGAGAGAGAGAGAGAGAGAGAGAGAGAGGGAGAGAAAAAAGAGAGAACCGTTCCGGAGAGAGTTTCGAGAGGAGAGCGGGGTAAGCGGCGCGATTCCGCACTCGCTCGGAATCGAGAGTGCAGCGGTCCGTAGGTGGTTCTCCATCGCTCGTCCGGTATCGCGCCGTCCGCGAATAATTGAAGGCCTCCTTCGGCCACTTTACCGTGTATTAACGGATCGGTCGGTCGGTGGTAGTAGAAACAGGCGTGCGCACGAGCGCCGGCTGCAGTCGCCAATTATTTCGGCCTGTTACATGCGACGTCAAGCCGAAATGCCGCGGCCTTTGCCGCGGGCGATGCTGCCCGTTAAATCACGAGCCGACGTCGGTTTGCGTTCGATGTCGGCGGTCGCGAAACGCGCCGCGCGCGGGGATTCTTCCGCGAGTAATATCGCGATGGGATTTTCGGAGTAGCCGTGTCGCGAGATCCGCCGAGAATAGCGGCTAACCTTCCCCGCCGGGGTCACCTTGCCTCCGTAACGGTCGCAATTTCCCCGCAATTCCCGAATAACGGAGATAACACGCCGGCGAGTAACGCGTCGGCAACAGATGCACGTACAGCGCGCACGCCGTGACGGTTGCAACGCAGTTGCAGACGCGAATGTCCGCGGTTTCTCGCTCAATCGTCAGCGTCGTTGATGATGATGATGATGATGATGATGATGATGATGATAATAATAGCGGAACTCGAAATTTGATCCCGCGGCGAGAAGGAGCGATGGCGCGCGCGAGAACGTCGACGACGGGTGAAGGGTGAGGGAAGCGAAAGAGGGAAAGAGGGAAAGGGAGAGAGAAAGAGTACTTTATTACCCCGAGGATGAACTACGATATGAAACAGGTTAGCGTCCCATAAAGTAGTCGTGCCGGAGACACAGAAGCAATTTTACCGTGTCGTTGTAGAATTCATATACCCACCTGCGGACGTATAAAAGCGAGATGGGCAGCGGGGGCCCCGAGGGAGGGAGGGGGAGCCACTCTTTTCGAGTAGTGCAGCCGTATAAAAGAAAAGCAGCATGATTGAACTGTAATGACGGTACTCTCGCGGCGCGGGAAGGTGGGTAGAGGAGGGTCAGAGGGGAGGTGGGAAGGGAAAGAACGTGGCCTATAAAATAAAATTGCTAGGGAAAATAACAAAGGGGTAAACGCCGGCAAAGGTAAAGGCAGGAGGGATCTAGCTTTCATGGCTCATGGCGAGCTCCTTGGTGAAATTACGTGGGAATAAAGCGCGCTCGCGCTCGCGCGCAACACTTGGCCGCGAGGTCGACGAGGTCAATAACGATCGCGTTCGTCAAAGAAGTTTTAATAATTTCCGACGCGGGGCATCTGAGGGGATGAACGTGCGCGCGCGCGCGCGCGCGTCGTTGCTCGCGGTGGGGAAAACACATTTTCGCAAAGGGACGGAGATGGACGGCGCTGTGACGTTTACGGAGCGAAGTTTATTCGGTAAAGGGGATCCAGCGCGCATTTCCTCGCCTGCCGCGGAGACATTCGCGAGGAGCGCGACCTTTTTCTTTCGCCTCTGCGAGACGGAAATCGTCTGGCGTGTGTGCGCACGTCGGGAGTGCTGCACGTCGTAAACGCATACTGGCTCGCGCGTGGAACGCGTGCGGAAACGCGCGCGTACACAGCTGACTGTTTGTACCAGCTCCTAGCTGTTCCTCTTTGAACGAGGCAGGTCGTTATGAAATAAGGCTATCGCATCCGCCACTCTCCCTCTTTCTTTTACTCTCTTTCGTCCGGGAGTCCTCACGCGCACACGTGCGTGCGAACGTTCGCGTAGGTCGAGAGAGTTCCCTCTCTCTCTCTCTCTCTCTCTCTCTTTTGCTCTCGTGCCTGCCGAGCCCCTACTTACCAGCACTTGGAAGGTGTTCACCGACTACGCTTAATACCCGTGTACCCGCTAAAGCCCTCCACTTCCTTTCGCGGAGAGACGCGGGCTTGAGAGCCGAGAGCTCGACCGATACCGGCATCCCTTAGAAGAAATTCGATTTAGCAATCCGCCCTGATGCCCGTCGTCTCTCACGACACCGACATTTTTGCGTCGATCCCGTTGCTTCCCCTCTCGCAGGCGGAAAGGGAGACCGCGAGAGCGCACTCGGCGGAACTCGCCAAAGCCGCGTACAGCGGGGAAGCGACAGCTTCCCCGAGATCGACCGGGCGGAGCATTCCGCTGATGAGACAAGGTCGAATCCCTTTGCGAGCGTCTTCGAGCGTGCCGCTCGCCGTCCCCGCCCTGCATTAATCGAACAACTCGGCCCGTTATTCCGCTAAAGCGCTTTTTAAGTTGCCAATCTCCCGTAGCAACCTGTGGCTCGAGGGCGAGTGGCTGGCTGGCGTGTCTACTGCACTTCGGAGTAGAGAGTAGCCCTCGAGCCTCCTCGCAACACGCAACACTCAACTTAATGAGAGGCGAGAGCTAACCCGTGCTCCCCGTCTAAGCTCGAGCCACTTCGAAACGACCCGAGTCGCTGCTCGATGCTACCCCCGGCCTCGAGATCGTTATGCAAGACGCGCGTGCAGAGCGGAATTCGCTTCTTCCGCGAGGCGAGTCGCGGGATGAGAAGATCGCTTGCCACTGAAATCACGCGTACGTTTGCAAGGACATGAAATGTCGCATGATTGAATCCCGAGTGTCAGTGACCTCAAGTACCTTGGAACTCGCTAGCGCTTATCGCGCGCGTGTATTATCGGGCTCTTTCCAACGACAAGTTAGCAGCGGTGATTATATTTCGCTAATCGGTATGTTTCAGCCTTTCGGGAGATCCGAGGGAGATCCCAAGTGTCGCGTCGACGGCTTCCGTTCGAATTACAGGACACGTCGTTCGCCGACACTGGCGCGTAATACGACGCATGAGAGCGGCGTAATATTGATTAGTAATTACAGCACGTAGAATCGGGCTGCAGCTCGGATAGGCGTGGATTGCCGGCTGGTATATGGACCACTTGTTGGCGCTGCGCCACCGTGCCTCGAATTCAGGATCAGCCAACTGGCGGCAACTCGCGCAAATCCTCGCCGCCGAGTCGTCGTCGGGACACCTCGAGTGCGTAAAAAGGCGACGCGATTAAAGCGACACGTCGCACGCTGCACGATCTCGGATCCGCGCGGCACTTTCGCACCATGCGTCGCCGATCGCCTTACCGCCTGCTCGGTACTATAGGAGTAGCCTGGCGAGCCGGCAGCACGCCGCTGAGACTCTAAGCGTGAGGGCAACACGAACGCGAACACTAGCCAGGCGACATGACCCAGCAGCACGGCAGCTTCGGTAGTTTAACTCTGAGAGAAGGGAACACGCCGAGTGTTGGTACTTTGATACTGACGGAGAAACACGCGGCAGGACTTTGGGACTTTGATTCTGGCCTGATTAACGGAAAAACCGCCCTCGATCCGAGTCGACTCGCGCTCTCTTTCTCCTTTCTTCTCTCCGTCTCCGCTGCAGCTCCATTTCCTCGACAGCGGGTAAACGTCATACCGGAGCGACGCGTGAGCCACCGACGAGGAAGGCACGTCCATCTTTTCCAACTCGATGTTCCGCGCATGCGTGGAGACTCTGGAGACAAATCGCTTCGCGTCACCGTGCGATCCCGCCGCGAGCGTTTCAAGCTCGCTGTCCACTCGCTCGCGGGCGCGTGTCGCGACAACGCGCGAAGAACGGCGATGCTGGAAACGATGACTCATTCTGTCGCGCGCGGAAGCAATTTATCAAGACTTCCGTCGCCGCCGCTGCGCCCGGGAAGGAACGGGGGCGGTCGTTCCGCGGAAGGAACATTTCGCGAACGCAACAGGCGATATGAAAGCAACCGCGTATTTTCACGTAGGCCTACATACGGCAAATGCGAGTTGCCCGCTCGCACGCGTTACGGATTCGGGAAGCTCTTTTCCCTTCTTTCTCTCCATCTCTCTTTCCTCCTCCATCTATCTATCTGTCTCTCCCTCGTGCGCACTATACCAGCCAACCTCGCTCTGCTAGCGTGTTAGCAACTGGTGGTTGCACCGGCGTGTCGTGCCAGCGACACCACTTGCATCGTTTCGTTCCGTTTGTTCCCAAATAGAGAGAAAATCCGAGAGGATAAGCGCACGGGCCTTGGCTACGGTCCAAGGCCGCTCCCGCTGAATTCTGCGGCCGACGTAAGGCCGCACGTCGTTATTCGTGCGGCCAACCTCCGTTGAACGGGAGAGGGTTGGACAGAGATGCAGCCGTCAAGGTGAAGAGGGTGACCTCCCGCCAGCCGGGAGATCTCTCGGAGATCGTTCCGAGCACCGTCTTGAAATATGCGGAACGCGTGAGCGGAAACGTGCTCATCTCGCGTGAGATAGAGAGAGAGAGAGAGAGAGAGAGAAAACGAGGACGGTCGAGCTTAGCGAAAGAATGATTGGTGCGTTCGCGTAAAAGTCTTCCCGCGCGATGCCTTCGCCGCGTGCCGAATCGCGCGAACGGGACGAGCGTATCTCGCGGATGAAGGAACCGCCGCCCCTTATCCTCGCAAAGGATGCTTCCTGTGTACATGCATAAATGATGCGGATTTTCGAAAGGGCCACTCGCGGTCTAACGGCGACGGCTTCGCCGTCCCGTCGGCCCTCTTGTTCGGCCCTCGGCCCTCAGCTGGAGGCCGCATCAATAATGCACCGGCTGTAAGAACGCACTAAACATCCACGATCTGCCATTAGTATTCCCAGAGGATCCCAAATGGTGTATCAGTGTCCCACGAATCCCACCCCGCCCCGAGCCTCGCCCTCGGCCCCGCGGTACGATATATTTTAATAATGCCCTTCAGTCGTGCCCGTCCCGGACCGTAAATACGTTTCTCGTGTAATTCCATGGCATTTATCATCTATTCGAAGGCGACCGATGCCGCGGAGAGTTACAACAAGCGGGAGGCCTTTTAGTTTTCTTGACGACGTACGCGTAATGATCTTCGTTCCCGGCGGAACGGCGGAATAATAAGCTAACATGTGTGCCCTACTTCGGATACGGCTCGACGCGGTTTAATAATTTATAACGCGCGTACATGCGTGGGTACAATGCGCGCCATACATCATGCGACATGTACGACGGATGATACATATTCGTATATCCTCAGCTACGGGATAACGAGATGGAATGACGTCGCGCGCGGTTACTCGCGCGAGACCTTATAAAGCGGCGGGAAACGCTTCGCGAGGAGCGTTGGTAAACAAGTTTCCTTAGCGCGCCGCCGCGCGAGGATCTTTATTTAACGAACGGATTAGGCAGCGGCAGTGTAAACAAACGGCGTGCATCTCCGTTCTGTCCTCCGCCGCTTATTTCTGCCAGCGCTGCCTGTCTACCTTTTCGCTTACTTGCTCCACGTCGCGCTGCTATTATGCCGGCGCTTTTGATAATCTGCAGAACGCGAAATGGACTTCGAGCCGAACCGTCATGGAGAATTTAATTGAGAGAGAGAGAGAGAGAGAGAGAGAGAGAGAGAGAGAGAGAGAGAGAGAGAGAGGAGTAATGCGCGATAATGACAATTTTTATAATTGCGAGCGGATATCCGCGGCTAGACATCACGCGCCGTATGTTTTATTCTTCCGACAACTATCCGTTGCCTTTCCCGCTCGCTGGGGATTTCATCGAAAAAATTTTTCGTTTGCCGAAAGAACGGGAACTTGACGCCAGCGAGGCGTGAGGAGACATTTTTATCAGAGAGCGCCGCGCGGCATCTCGCTCTCCGCTTCCGAGAAGAATTTTCTAACTACTGTCGCGATATACTTTCCATGAAACGCGGCCAACTTTCCCGCTGTTCTTCCAATTGGCGCAGTGTGAAACGGCGATGGGAATTTTACTCCGGAGAACGGCGACAAATCGTCCGTCCGATTGACAAATGGAAAAATGCGGCTTCCCATATCGTCGACGAGGGCGACGAGTGACGATCCGGCTCGGATTGAATCGCGGCGGAGGATATCGACGGAGGAAGTGCAGGCAGTGCTAAATGACTCGTTTAATTTCCGAGACGGACCATGTCCTCGCGAACTTGACCCGTTCCTATTTTCTCCCCGTCGAGGGGAGAACGATTATTTATATCGGCAGCGCGTACCCTCTATTTATCTGTCCGCGGTCGGTTTCGCGATAGGGAGCGATTCCGCTCGCGTCTCGGCAGCCCAGCGATATTCCGGTCGAGCTGCTTTCTATAAAAATACCGAGGAATCCATCATCCAGCGGCGATCGATCGATCGATCGATCGATCGTTAGGAGATCATTTTTCTGCTGGACGCGGCAAGTCATTTGCGTAACGCGATCATGGGCGAGCTAGCGCGAGCAGCGGATGCGGCTACGAGGGTCTAGGAGAGCAATTACTCACGTCCGATTGAATTATTTACCGATCGATAATCGGAATACTACGACGCAGCCGGTGCCCGCAAAGAAGGGCACCCCCTAGAAAGTTGCCGATGCCGGATTATTAAATTCCTTAAGACCCCATTGCGAATACCTAGTCGGGAATCGATACATTCACTGAATATCTCAGACACGAAGAACGCCCCCTGGCCATCCAGGACGGATGCGACGGAAGCAACCCGCTGCTACCGACGAGATACATCTTTCCTTTTTCCTTTCTTTCTTTCTTCTTCTTTTATTCTTTCCTCTCTCGTCGAGAGAGAGAGAGAGAGAGAAGAGCGCGCGGGCAATTTCGCCAGCCGGTCCGTCGAGACTTTAATTTAATAATTCCCGGCGTCGCGGTGTACGCTCCCTCCCCCTCCCCTCCCTCCCTCCTCCCCCCTGCCCCTTCCTCATCCTGGGAAATGTATTCGTTTAAAAAAGCGGATCGGAAAATTGGCCGAAAAACATCGGCGCGGATTGCGCAATCGGGATTAACGAAACGCGGTAGCGGAAACGCCGGGAACGTAGAAATTTATTCCGCGCAACATTATCCGCGCATGTAACGGAGCATGCCGAGGCAGTCATTGTACTGTATAATTAAATCTGCATCGTTAATAAATGTACAGATGGACGGTCAAATGCGCGGGTCGCGCCGACGATGTGGAGTTGTTGCCGTTAATTCGCGGCCGGTCCTGCATTCTGCGCGTGCAACCCCCGGAAAAGCCCGCGATTGCCCGTTGCGCCCCTTGCCTTATTATTACGCGAGAAGGCGGCTCGTTGCAGATACCCGAATACGTCGCCCGATCGGATCGACGGCTTCCTCAAAGTCACGCCCGGGGCGATTCGCAATATAGCGCGCGGACTCTCTTTGCACTTTCGCACAGTGAATATCCGTTCCATTGTCGTCGAGAGCGGAGCTTTGATCGAAAATACCCGTGGGGGTGAGTCAAGGAGAAGCCCCGTCCCGCTACCGCGGCGGTGCCAGGAAATACGGCGCCTCAAGCTAGCAATATTGCCCGGGATGACATAATCAACGCTCGTCGCTCGCGAATGTTTAACCGGCAATTTCACCGACACGCGACGCGTTACTCTCGCGCGATTAGCGCGAATGCTTCTTCCGCGGCCACGAGCGGGAGAGCCGCTCGCGCGCAGAGGTTGCCTTCCCGATGAATCGACGTGGACGACGAGCACCTCGCGATGACCATTCTTCAGAGCGCGGGATATTGCTGCGCGCGTTTTTTCAACGATGCAGAAAAAAATACGGAGCGATAAACAGGTTATCATCGTGAAAGGGGAATCTCCGGGGAGGCGATAGCCCTCGAGAAAGTTACTTCCAGCGGATCTTCCTCGTAGCGACGAGAAATATTGCTACTCCGCTTCCAAATATTCTCTCATTACTCGGCGCGCCGCCTGTCGAGACGCGTAACGCGACGCCCGAAATTGGATGAGAGGAGGCACGATAAACAGCGCGAATCGTTTAACGATTCCCATCCCCGTCGCTGTTTCGATTGTTCCTGCGACGTTCTCGTCGAAGAATTACTCACGTCGATCTGAAATGCTAAATCGCCCGGCGAGAGCCGAATGCGAAGATACTCGCGTCGCGTTCCGCGCAATTTCTTCGAACTCGCTCGATCGGCTCGTTTCTGATCTCGATCTCGTCAAATCCAAGTGTACCTGTTTCCGTGTCACCGCATAAGACGGAAGAAAATTGTTTAAGGATAGCCCGACGAGTCCTCCTCGCACTCTAAATCTCACATCGCGTTAAAGCTCTGACGTCGGTCTTAAAACGGTGAACGGGATCGCGGAAGAATCTCGTTATGTGATTAAAAAAACACAACTTGCGGAGAACCTCCCCGTAGAGGCATAAAGATGGCGGCAAATCAGAGGGGGGAGGGGGGCAAAGTATTTCGATATCCGCCGGCGGCTTTGACTTTGTCCGACGTGTTAGGAGGAAAGAGAGTAAAGAGGAAAGTTTTGACATCGTCGTCGTAGTCGGCAAATCAAATGGCCGTGGGTGAAAAGGCGCCGGAAAGGAGAGATCGGTGTAACGAACTTCGCTAACGGGATTAACAGCCTAAATCCTTGCCCCGGTGCTCCCTTGGCGCGCCTAGAGGTAGTCGTAGGGTTAAGGTTTAATTACACGGCTTTATCCCTTAAGCCCAACGATTCGCGGATGGATCGATGAAATTTCACTCAGCACGCCGCGGGCGTGGCATAAATTTAATATAAATTCTGTATAATGTATTATACGTTGAAACATACGTTGAGCGCGCCTTGATGCAACGTGCAGTTCGCAAAGCCGCGCGCGCCAAACCGTTTTACATGGTCGACGGTCGGCGTTACGTTAACGCTCGCGTCCGTGTCACGCGAGAGGTGAACGAACGAACCGTAACGGGGGACTTGCGCGAGAAGAAAAAACAAGGCTGTGCCGCGAAATATTATAAAAGTCAGGGGTCACAAGCGAGCGCGGGGTCCGGTAATAGCATTCGGGTCGCGACAAACCACGCCGTAAAGCCGGCTAACTCGGTTTTCCTCCGCTACGCGAATACACTCGCGCGTGTAAGGCGCACCCCTTGATTGTGGTATTCATGCGCGATTAACTCGGCCGAGACTGAAACTACCTTCGGATTTGACGGCGGACTTGGTAGGTGAATGCGTGCCTCGTGGAGCGGGTTAGTGGCCAAAGAGTATCGCGAAGTTCGGCGCCGATAATGGAATCGGGTCTGCTCGCGGCCGGCCGCGGGGCCGCACTCTTGCCTCGACTCGGGAGCAAGAGATCGCCGCTAAAGGCGGACGGTGCGCGCGGTACGTTCCATTAAAACTTAAAATTAATTCCAGCTCGGCGACAACGACCACAACGACGAGCAGGCGGCAGCTGTGACGGCGAGGGGAAGGAGTGCTGACGACGCCCAGCGCGTCAACGCGCGCGAACGCGAGCGCTCGCGCTCGCGTGTATTCAATCCAACTACACAAATTCCCCCTAAAACCCGGCGCTCTCGCGGAAACACCTCGCGCCGTCGACGACGCGTGCTGCCGAAACCGCCGGTGCCGTCTATACGTACACAAGAGGGATGTAACAATGCAATTACGTGTCGCATAAGCCAGCGACGAAATTACGCTTTAATCCGCGCGGCGGTGTTCCGCTCTCGGAAACGGCCCTTCGGTTTTCGCCCGCCCGCTCCTCCTCCGGCCCTTCGCTGCCCGATGTGCGGCGTTTTCTTCCCTCCGCCTGCTCTCTCCTCTTCCATCGTGTTATCTGCGAATTTTGCGGACCAGTCGCCGCGTCGTGCGATCGTAGCCGACCGCCGTGATGCTGTAACGAAGCTAATCCGCCGATCGTTGCAGCGCTGTGGACGAATTCGGTCTCGGAGGCGGCGCGCAAAGGACCGCGGCATTTCGAGCCGTCAAAGGAAAAAACGACCAGCTCGTGGAAACCGGCGAGTCGCACTGTGACGGAACGGACAGCTAACGACCGCGTTGCGGATCGCGGATTTGTCTCTCGGCAAAGAGCGGCGTTCCGCGATCGAGCGTCGAGAGCCGAAGATTTACGCGCGCGTGTCGCAAATCACGAACCGACCTGTCGCGATGTCGAGCGGTCCTAGCGATCGGGCCGAAGATCAAACCGCAATGTTTTCCGATGATGGAGTCGACGGAAAGGAGCGGGCAGGCGTCATTTAAGCCTCTGTACAAACAAGATTTGTCGTTCGAACGCGCCGAATCGTCAACTCTCGCGTCAAGTTCTGTTGTCATAATCGAATCTATATTCGCCGCTTTAAAGCGCCCTGTTCTCACATAAAGAAGCAAATCCGAGAACTATCATCAAGCAAGCGCGTGAGTGAACATTAATGTATTTTCATTGCACGATGCTCGTCGAATCGTTACCGTTGAGCTCTGGAGGGAGAGAGAAAAAAAATCGCGAATACCGGGCGAGGGAATGTATTTCCGAAAAATTTGGTGCGCGCGACGGCTCGCTTTGACGATATCGCTTGCATCTATCAAACCAATCTCCCGTAATTAATCACAATTATAATGAATTCGCCAGCGATATGGCCAATGTGTAACAAACGTGAACTTCTCTCAAAGGCAGCCACTGTCGGATCGGAAATTATTATGCGCGATATATATATATATATATATATGTACGTAAAAGTTGTTATTTGAATTTTGTTTTTAACGAAATTTCGCAGATAGCGGTAAAAATAAATCGGCTAAATGAATTTCCACAGAAAAAGTGCAGATAATGACGCGGTAATTGCACGCGGATCCCCTCCGTTTCGCGTGCAACGCCGGTGCAAATTTGCGTTTCCCTTCGAACGAGAAATTAGACGAAAAGGTGCGCATTGTACGATACGTCAATTAAATAAAACGTTCAATCACCGCCACGGCTCTTGTGAGCCGTAAAGGAAAGAAAAAGACAAAAAAAGAGAGAATGACAAGAGGCGCCGATAATAAACCTCTATAATTAATCTCAACGCGGATGCCCATGGAGGACGCGGTCTTTTATGAGCAAAGTTATTTTCAATGTATCGATAATACGGACAATCCGCGTGATAATTTCCACCGCAATTAGTCAGACAGCAACTCTTTTATCGCGTCGCGGAATAATTGACGATAAACCATGAGTAGGAACGATGGTCGATAATAAATAGACGGTGCTCGTGCACACGCTGATGCGTATCCGTTCGAGCGAATTTACACGATTCACCCTCGCTAATTGCCTTGGATGAATCACCGAAAATGAATGTGTCGGATGAACGAGTTTTTGTACGGCCATACCGTCAGGAATAAACTAGCGAGCACAATCCGTTGCGGCTTTGTGCGGACACAGAACATTCATGACTCCTTAATAAAGCTTGGAATCGACGGCGCTATCGATGCTTCACGAGCGTTAATTATGACGGAATAATAATCCGGTGGTCTCCAATCCGCGATCCAATCGAGATCCTTATCGCGTCAGCATTCCTTGGGAGATACACTCCGCAATTCCTCCGGCAAGACACACTCCACTTTTGCGCTCCCCGCTCGCAACGATGCTCGCAAGCTGCACTGCGCGGACAAGTATCAAAGCGGATGTAATTTTATTGCGAGTTAGTTTAATGGAGGCTGCTTCCGCACGCGATCTTGGCTCTCTGCACGCGTAATTCACTTAGGGGGTTCATCATAAAATTTTGCGTTTACGATACCGTTCACGCCGGTGGCCTGCACGCTAAATGCATGCACGCGTATTTCTTTTTTCTCCTGCGCGCCTATCGGAATGATAGGCACGGCGGTGTACTTGCGATTAGCGCCTCACGGATTTACGCTAATGGAACGCTTCGTTAATTTCATCCCCGCCGAGGCGCGTATGCGAGGAAAAAGAGAGCGAGAAGAAAGAGAGAGAGAGAGAGAGAGAGAGAGAGAGAGAGAGAGAGAGAGAGAGAGAAAGAGCGAGCTCTGCGTTCGAAGGAAAGGAAAAGATTTAGCGTACCTTCCCCGTCCTTACCGATTACTTCGTAAACTGCGAAACGAGCTCCAACGAGTTCCACTCCATTGCGTCTCACGGTCTCAACTTTTAATATATTTTCCATTAATTTATTTTCCCGCTACTCGTCATTACGATTCAGGCGCCGTTAGGTTCGGCGTAATGGAAAAACGTCCGCCGATTCGCAGCGGGCCTGCCGACGTAATTGCAGATCGCCCCGCGTTAACGAAGTCCCTCTAGTTGGCACAATTAAAACGTAATAGAGGCGCATTTTTGCCCCCTATTCCCCGCCCTACATCCGGTTACCCGCGTATCCGCCGTTTGGGGCTGTAACTGGACGGTTCAACTTGCGGCTCTAAGCTTTTCGTAAACGCTCGTTGATCGGATCATGACGATCGAGATTACGACGCGGTTGTAAATGCGATCTTGGTCATTACAGCTTCGCTGTTGTTAGCGCCGTTATGCAACGAGGTCATAGTTGGAACGGATCCCATTAGTTCTCTCTCTCTGTTCTTTTTTACGTACGACGTGTACGTCGTGCATAAAATATCGTACATATATTTCGACCATTTCTCGTAAACTACTGCATGTAATTGAACTCCCGTTATAATCCCGAGTCCGTTTTGATGAAAACTTTTCGGGAACGAAATTTTAATCAAAATATTTCGTGTTTCGTTTCATGCGCTTATTATTTTATGTCCTGGTAGGGAGAGCAATTTTTTGATCGGAAGATCGACGGTCTGATTAAAATTTAATATTCGCTACAGAATCAATACGTATCGCGTTTCCCCATATATCCCGCCACACTACGCCACGCCGTACGAAAAACGCGGGCATTGAGTTTAATGCGTATGCATATGAATCATTTAACTGATACGTGATAATTAAATTTCGTCGAGCGATCTTGAAATGTATGCATGCATTTAATTCTGTCGGAAATCTGACGCACGCGTCGATTAGCTCAAAAAATTTATGGAGTCGCGCATATAATTAAACTTGCAGAAGCGGGCTGCTCTACAGAGCGATGAGAAAGAAAGTGGAAATTTTCTCTTTTTTCTTTTTCAAATTGTCAAAGGATTTCCGCTATATTTGAAAAGGACAAGGACAGAAAGGGAAATAGAGAGAGAGAGAGAGAGAGAGAGAGAGAGAGAGAGAGAGAGAGAGAGAAAGAAAGAAAGAGAGAATGTACGTTTACGCGTGTTGTAAACAAGTAACTATATTCTTTGTTAAAGTTCAAATCGACGAGACTTCGACATAAGTTTGATTCGCTCCGGTTAGATAAAAATTAAGACATCACGGAACAAGATAACGACGAATCGAGTATCCTCCGAGCTGAAGAGAAGCCAACAACGAGTTTGCTGGGAAATTTATATAATCGCGAGGATCTCTGAATCGTATATATCCTAACAACGTATATATGTATATGAAACCATGATGGACGGGTATTATTCCGGAGACGGAAACTTTCAAGTTTGAACAATTAAGGCGATAACGCAGCCACGTAGCGGCTTCCCATTGCGTTTCGGTCCTCTTCGGCGTTCCGTAACGATACCTTGGGGCAAAGTTACCGTCACTTCGAGCCGTTTATGGGTTAATCCGGCAGTCCGCCATTTGAACCGTAAAGGCATAAAGCTTTCTTGTCTCGAAGCGAGGAATAGTCTTTCGAATCCCAGTGGCATAAAGGGCGCAGCCGCGCGTAATACACAAATTGCACGCTGCCTCCGAAACGTCGCCTGCGCCGTTAATTTTATGACATACGTCAACAATCGGCGAACTTGACGGCGGAAAGAAAGAAGCGAGAAAGGGGAAGATGGCTGGGAGAGATCGATATTCGATCAGCGTTGCTGATATCGGAACGTAGGCGAATTATTATGCGAGTAGAAATTGGATTTTACAACAGTCGTTGAAGATCGGGATTTATGGATCAGCGTGATGAAAAATCATAGAGGGAGGTGAACAGGATTGGATGTCTGCGCGTTTTGTTTATTATCAGAATACGATACGGCGAAGCGTTACGACGTGCGCGTGACGTTTGAAATTATTGGTTTAAAATTATTAAAGTTATTCTTGAAATTGGTCTTGGAATTATTCGATCGGAGAAAAAAGTAATATCATTGAAAGAAACGTGTTGTATTAATGTATGCATAGATGTTTTTAATTTCACAATTCGCGATTATTTTTCATCCGGAAGACGAATATATTTCTGCGGGGAATTGCTCTGCAGTATTATTCGAAAGTATTTCACCGTATTACACGGTGTATTATTCACCGTATTATTCTCGCTTTAATTTCTACGTTATCCTAAACGATCGTTTTCATTCACGGGTATTTTATTTAAGT
The DNA here is from genome assembly GCA_020341155.1 of Eciton burchellii. NCBI lineage: Eukaryota > Metazoa > Arthropoda > Insecta > Hymenoptera > Formicidae > Eciton > Eciton burchellii. The sequence continues at coordinate 879,353 of JAHMML010000012.1, read as the reverse complement.
ACGCTGTAATGATGTGAAACTCCTCGCAGTCGATCGCGGTCCTTTACGGTCCCTTACGGTCCTATCGCGGTCCATGAACGAAACCGGATCTCTCGGATCACGCGCATTGGGAATTTCGCAGAGCTTCGATTCGCTGCACTTCCCCCGCGTAGTTTGATTACATTTTGCGTTGACATGTGCGTTTATGTTCGCAGCACGGTGTCCTTTTGTTCATGGAGCTACGCTAACGTTCTTTAATGTCCGAGCTAGCACGAGATTTACGAACGATAAATGTTTGATGATCGTTTAATGATCACGTATGATGGCGCGGTAAATTCCTGGCTTGCTTTCAGCACACGTCGCTTTCGAAGGCTAAATGTATTCAACGGCACTCTCAAGCATGAATTATCGAAGCGCGCTTGTATCCATTCAAAACGCAATGCAAACGCAATGCTCATACAATTGATCGTACATCAGCATCGCGCGAGAAGGGAGTAAACGAAAGTGCAGCATGCCTCGAGGACACCGAGAGAGCCGCAATTGTCGAGCTGGACGTTAAATGTCGCGCGATGAGACGTTGATTATTTTTAATAAACGCGCCTATCTTTAATAGGCCTCCGTAAGCTCCCTGCACCTTTCCGAGATCACGTGTAACGCGGCGCTAATAAACATTATATTCTCCATGACCTCTGACATAAAGTAGCCATCAGTCTTCTATCTCGAATACCGTTCGCGTGCGAGACATCATGTACATCAAAAAAAGGCACGCTCTATCACGCGATCGAGCATGCCGATCCACGTGCTCAACACTGTCAGGCCGGGCTCCTTGTTAAAACTTTGCCCCCGCCTCTTCCGTTCTCTCCCGTCCGTCCGTGCGTCCGCGCGACTCTCAGGTCGATAATCGTCGAGCGCCGATCACACAGAGACGGGCGAGATATAAATGTCCTTTATCTCGGGCACTCGAAATCCCCAGCAGTTCCCGTCGCGTCTCGCGATACTCCCCGTCTCGTCTTTCTCCTTCTCTCCTGCCGTCCCTGCCGTCCCTCCTCTGCCTGTCCTGTTCCTTTCTTTCCTTCGTTCCCGTCCAAAACTTAATACCCCCGGGTCTGAAAGGCTTAATCTCTCCGCTATTACTCGTTCTTTTCCCCCGTCATCCATTAAAGCGAGCCGGGACGGCTCTTGCCAGCTCGGACTCGTTCGAGAGGCGGCGGCAGCGCCGGTGGCTGATACCCCGGAATCGATGGAACTAATATATCCGCGGAATCAGTCACTGCACGGGTGTGCGTCAGCGTAAGAACGGCCGCCGCGGCGGCCACCGTGGCGGCACGAAGCGAGAGCGAGATAGCGCGAGGAAGAGCGACAGAGGCCGATAGGGGCGGAGGTATTAAGGAATTGAATCGCGGGTGCGCTTAGCGGTGGAGGCCGCGCGCCCCATCGCCTCGAGCCCCATCGCCTCGGCCGCTTGCTCCGGCTATCGCTCATGGCACGCCTCGCTGAGCGGGAACGCTCGGCCGCTCACCACCCGCGAAAAACACCGTCGACATATTGGATGGGCAATCAGCTTCGAGGAGCTCCGCCGCGATGCCTCCGCGATGCGATCATCCATCACTATGGTCATTATCGGCCACCGAGCATTCCGCGCTTCACGCCTGATCGCCGTGCGAGTTTCCCTTCGTGGCGCTGCGAGAGCGCGCGAGCTCGCAACGAGTCGCTCGGTGACTCGAATCGCGACCCGGTCGGGGTAGCGCTTGCCGACCTGGACGACCTATCTCGCGCCTCGCATTATGCCCCGTCGAGGTATCAGCTCGATGAGACGTGCGAAGGAGAGCTGCGAGCGTATCACACGGCGAGTTTCAGCAGTTGCTGAACCATTGCCGTGACGGCGTCCTCCCGCGAGCCTGCGTCGTAGGGAATCATAGTCGAATCGCGTCGACAGGATGTGCCAATCTCGGCGCTCCCATGGGCGACAGTCGCGCGGCGCCTTTCATTTAAAGCGCGACGCGAGCGCTCGCCGGCGATGGTCGGCGCGAATGCGAGGGTGGTGCAGCCCCGATATTACTCTCCCCTTGTCTTACTCGGGCGACTGTTGAAACTGTTGTAAGAGAGAAGTATTATTATCCGGGGAAATCTGGCGGCGTCCCCCCGAGATGTCAGATCGGTCACGTTCGGATGGAAACGCGGCGAAAGTTTCTCCACCTCTCCCCCTTCTTCCCTTCCCGACCCCGTTCAGCGAGGAGCTGACCGAGGAGCGACGAGGGGTGGAGCGCGGAAGCGCGACGTGCGATGGACGACGACGACGACGACGACGACGACGACGACGACGACGACGACGACGACGAGGACGACGTGCGCCGGGGACTCCACGCTCCCGCTTTGCATCAATCGCACGACAGGGTTAAAGAGGGGGGGGGGGGGRGGGRKGSGTTAGGCGTTCGTCAGACGGTAGATGAGAGACGGGGGTGTTATCCGGCCGGGCCGCCGGAGCGACGTCGACGGAGGAGGATTATCTCCGCGAGCGTCTTCGAGGAAAGGTCGAAGGTGGAACGGAAGGGTGAACGGGCGGGGCGGGACGATCGATAATGTTATTTTCGAAACGCTCATTATTAGCGCGTGGCGGTAATACGCCGTAGACGCGCGCCGTGACACGCGGCGACGGTGAACTTTGTACGCGCGCGCGTGTATCATGCGCCGCGGCGAGAGTAATGAAGAGAATCCATATTACGCCGGGTCGCACCTTCTCCTACACCCTCCCCCGCTCTCGCCTCCTCCTACCCCACGGGCTTTGTTTCTTAATCCGAAGATAAAACAGGGACACGACTGCGTGCGCAAGTGAAATGGAGCGAACATCAAGATAAAGTAGCTCGTATTTCCTCGGAGTAAGAAGGATCGAATGCGCTATAAAATCCGACCGGAGTCGGAAGCGAGACGGGAGGGGAGGGGAGACGGGGGCGCGCGCGCGCGCGCGCGCTCTTCTCCGCCTTCGAGAGATATCGGCGACGAGGTCGGGGCGTTTCAGTTGGCCGGACGAATGGAGATTTAAATAAATTTTGCCGTGTTTCTTTCGCTCCAGCCCAGCGGCATGGCGCGTATAGCGGGACGGGGGGTACGAGGGGGCGACAAGTGAGGGGGTTGCAAGCGAGAATGCTGGAATTTCGTCGGCTCTAAATGCAGTTTACGCGCAAAGAACGCGGAGGAGGGATGACTAATTACCTCGGTGCGGCGAGGAGGCGAGAGCGTTCGACAAGTTATGCGCGTGCTTTCAATTCATCATTGTGTTTAGCGTTAATTTTATTTGATAAGAATTGCGGGAATAATTAATGCGGGAGGACGGGATTCGATTATCGCGGGTAGAAATAATCTTTTCTGATTGCACAGTGCCGGCGTTTCACAGCTGCGATTATTCGTACGCAGAGAATTGATTCGGAAAGGCCCTCGGCCTAAAGCTGAACGGAAATTCCCCGAAATGGAAACCGCGTTTCTTAACGCTCGCCTTATCGTCTCGCGACAAGCTCGCGTGCCGAGAATATCATCGACTTGGAGATCCGGGCGAATAATAAGAGAAATTTAATTTTAATATAATTTTTCCAGAAATCCTTTCGTCGCGACGGCTCTCAGTTTTTGTCAACGTCGGTGACCCGACGAATACATTATACAACAAATATACACGCGATCTGTCAGACCGACTGAACAACGATCGCGCAACGAGCGCGACCTTCTCGCGCGCGACGAGCGTCGCGGAATACGTGGCTTACGATAATTAGCGCGCACAATCGGCGTCGTTTGCCCAACGGCACGTGCGCGCGCGCACGCTATCGTGCACCAATCGCGGGCCTATTGGTTTCAAAGCTGGCGCATGAACGCGGCCTAATAAAGTTTAGACCGTGCCGGCCGCGCCGGCCAGACTCGTCACGTCCCGTCCCTCCTCGCCCCGCCCGGCGAACGTGCCGCCGGATAGCGATAGAAAATCAAAACTGGCGTACACAGAGGAGACATACGTGCATCGGACGAGCGTGCGGCAGGAAACAATGTTGCCCGCGGGCGGGCGGGCGGGCGGATTCCGCGCGTCTTTGTAGGCGCGCGCCTTTGTCCTCGCATTAAGCCGCCAGCCGAATCGCGTGCGTGCGTTGCATACGGCGGGCGCAACGAGGGAAAACAGAGCCCGGCGAATCGAGCGTGAAGCGTTTATAAAAAATAAACATCGCGGGATGCAGAGAGCAGGTCGGAGCGAGCGAGGAGCAGGGAGGAGGGGGGGGGGCGGCGGCAGCGGCGGCGGCGGCGCCGGGGGKGATATTGCGTCGCGGCCACGATCGCGGATGCGCGTCGTCAAACATTTATTCGTGCGCGTCGAAGGTTGCAGGCTCGCGCTTCCGCCGACGCGCATGCATCCGCAGCGCGGCGGAATTATTCAGGCAGCCAATCTCGCTGGCAAATCTAACGCGCGCTGTCCTTCAGCGCGTTCACTCGTCACCTGGTCCTTCCTGGAAATCGGCGTCGAAAATCCGCGTCGTCCGCGTGGATGACGGGGCGCGGCGAGCGAAAAACGCCCCGTGGCGTGTCTCGGGACGCGGACGCGGGACGGATACTCGATTCGGCGATACACGCCAGCGGCAATTACGCGCGGCCCTTCCGTCGACTGCGCGACTTCCGGCGCAGATGGGCGACGCCTGTCTGTATCCTTTCATGCATAATGGGACAACGCCTCCTCTCGCGGGCATTGTCACCTCGCACGCGAATATCGAGCACCGCTGCAGCCGCCTACCCTCTCCCCCTTCCGCCCGCCCGCCCGCCAGCCACCTCCTCCCCMCCCCCCCTCCCCATGCCTCCCCGCCCCGCCGCCCGATTTGCGTATCGCTTCTGATGGAGCAACGTCGGCGAATAAAAGAACGCGCGCAGGCTCGTTCAGTTGCGCGCGCGGCACTTTTGATGTTTACGGCATCCCGGATGATGGAAGACTACGTCGGCTCGAGTTAATTTAACGTAGGCCGGCGGGAAACGTAGGGGGTGATATATTGCGCTTCCTCGTGGACGCGCGCAAGCTCGCGGCGCTTCTTCAACTCGAGCCGCGAACTGTATTCTGCGGCGCACGCCCGGCATTATTCCATCTAGTCACGAATCCAGTCGTGTAAATATTATATCCAGCATGCCGAATGTACGTCGGGATAGCGGCGCATCGGAATTACTCGCGGCAGACGAGAGCCACAAAGCGTTTACGTGCGAATACACGGACCGCCATTGTGATGATACCAGTTATGTAAGAGTAATGCGATTAATAAGCACCGATGGATCGCGATGCGATACACTACGCGAAAGCACCAACCGTTAATCATTATCAGAGAAAGAGGGAGAGGAGATTGCGTTCCGCAAATTAATTCCGATTCCTAGAATTCCGATTTCTCAACATCGCAGACAAAGATTAAGCGAGATGCACGCAGTGCATCGATGAGCGAGCGGCTTGCGATAATATTACGCAAGCGCTTATTTTTATTCGAATTATAGATCATCGTGGAGATGATCGAATTTCCCCCGTTTCCCCTAATTCCCCTTAAAATGAGTAAATCGATTCATCTCGAACGAGATGCATGCTGCGCGCGTTATCGCACGCGCGAGAACGAATGCACGATTCGCGATGGGCGATGGGCGCTTCCGATCCTGCTTGGATCCTGTTTGGAAGCTGCATCTCCGCAACATGGAAAGATGCTCGAATTGCGAGATTATGCGCGAGATCGCGCGCCGGATGCAAACGAGGCTCCGCGAGGGCTTATTCCGGCGCGCTTGTCAGATATACGTTTGCCGCGGCCGGTGACGTCACGCCGACTACGCCGTATGGGGATAACGGTATGCCGGGACCCCGGGGGGGGAATGCCGATGTGCTGCGGTCAGTAGTCACGTCCGCCCTTAATATTGCACCCTTAAGTCCGCGAGCGGCCCGCACACAATTAAGAGCGCCCTCGGCCTCGAGTCGAAATCGTCTCACGTGCCCGGCTTCCAGAGGAAACCTCCTCCGAGCCCGCCGCGAGGAGGAGAGGGGTGGCCTCCGGAGGGAGGGCGGGGAAGGGGGAGGATGGGAGGGATGGGGGATTATTGACGGTCGCATTAATACAGATCGATCCCCGTCGCCAAAGGACGCGCTTTATAATTAACAGCGTCATCGATTCTCTCCCCTCCTCCCTCCTCCCTCCTCCCTCCTCCCTCCTCCCTCTCCCCACCACCTCCCCTCCACCGTAAAATCTTTCCCCGGTCGTTTTACGATGAGGTATGGACGATTAGTTAGCGTTCGACGTTCCGTAAAATCGCATTATGATGCGATTAAATTATTTACCAAAGAACGAGTTGGGTAAAATTAGAGAGGGGGGAGGGGAGGGGAGGGGAGGAGAGGGCTGCGTTAGCGATGAGCGTCGCGCACGAAGACGCGCGCCTGCATTCGACATCGAGCCTGGCGCGACGAGCCAAATAGCCAAACAAGAAATATTGAAGGACGCGCCGTGAATTGTTCTTCGGTGTAATGCTCAATCGAAGGAACTTTTTCAGGTACTCAGGGAACCTCCTAAAGAGCTTAGAATACGTCTGAGACGTTGGTCGTTCGCGAGGGATCGACGATAAGCAATTCGGAAAGATTGACGCTCTCTATTCGACGCTGTTTCGAGATATCGGTATTAGTTAATATCGATAGCGCAGCAGCGCGCTGGGGATATCCGACAAAGATTACGCGGGAAGGTTACGCGAATATTCAGATATTAACGAATACGATGTCGAGCGAAAAGGGAAAAAGGGAAAAGAGAAGAGAAAAGAAAGAAGAAAGAAATGGAAGAATATCGCGCTATATCTCGCGCGTTCTCATCTCGAGCGCGCGTTAGCGGATCGACAAGAGAGAAACGATCGGTTTTTGCGTTCGCAAACGCGCGCGCAATAACGGCGACAATTTAGTTCGGGTGCCTATTTACGGGCTGAGACGCGTATTTTATTAAATCGCGCGTCGTTTGGCACGCACGGTCGTTCAATTAATTGCTGCACGGAACGCGCGCCGCGCGTCGAGCGGACGGACAAATCCGCACGCGCTCGCTCGCTCGCTCGCTCGCTCGCTCGCGTTGGTTCGCTAATAAAATTGAAATTTACGATCTTGCACATCACGCGCCGCGTTATCTGGTTTTCCGAACCACTACGGCACAAAATGATGCGTCCCGGCGTCCCGGCGGCGTTAAGCGTTAAGCGCAACGCGAAAGCGCGATAATTGTTTCCAAATGACAACGGCGGCAAGCCCCAAATGACGGTTTTCAATATCGATGAATATATACGCGAGCGTATATATCCGCGCGATGTCGCGACATGCAGCTGAAAAACGCACCCGGTAAAAGCTTCATCCTTTGAATCGCCCGCGCGATGATTAAATCGACGCGACTGAACGCTCGTCGATGATTAACTGGAAAGGCAGCTCGTCCTGATTCGACCGACTTGCAAAGTAGGGCCGTCCGGTTGGCACGGTGTCGCCAATCGAGATTCGTAGCCAAGTGGTTCCCGCATAGCTGACTCGCAAGCTCGAACAATCGGACGAAACACCAATCTAACGCTCTCACCGAAATCCCCGGACGATTCGAATAAGATCGAGCAAGAAATGAACGAACGCGAGGGATGGTCACCCGCTGAAGATCCCCCGGTTTCTCTCGTCCGAAAAGGGCGAAGCGACGATTCGCGCGGTTTTCGGCCGGTTCTCGCATCCCCGCCGGCTGCCGGTTATATCTCAGATTGTTGTACCGTGCACGCGTGTGTTTGCTAGAGGGAGAGGCTCGTGGAAGGAAGGGGTGGGAAGGGGAGGGAAAACTAGTCGTGGATTTGCTGAAGCCACGTATTCCAGCCGGAGATAGCCGGCGGGCGCCACAGGGAAGGCGACCGGGTCCTCGGCGGCGTTATCATAACTAACGGCTTCATCTGCATAATTATCCGAGGAAAGTACGTTACTTAGCCGTCTACGGCAGGCCGTGCTCGCTACAGAGCGCCGGGGCGACTGGATACCGGTGGTACCGGTCCGAAGCCGGGACGAGCGCCTGTCTCCTCGGGAATGAAACCAATTACTCGGTGACCCCCTCGGGCCAGTACGTTTCCACAGCGAGGGGGAGAGAGAGAGAGAGAAAGATTGACAGAGACGCGGAGGAAGAGAAATTGCGCAGCAACGCGAGAGGAAATAAGCGGGCGAAACGCGAAGGAACGTATCTATGAAAAAGTGTGCGCGATCTGAAGCAGAAGCGGATGAGAGAGAGAGAGAGAGAGAGAGAGAGAGAGAGAGAGAGAGAAAGAAAGGAAGAAAGAGAGCTCTCGCAGGAATGTCGAGGAGGAGGAAGAGGCGTGCAGAGTGGAGAAATACATTTCCGACAAACGGAATTCATCTCGATCAATCATTCGACATTCGGATTCGGACAACGAGGCATGCCTAATATCGAAGGCGGCGCAATATCGTGATCGGATATGTGGTGTTTAAAGCGAACGCGAGCGGGATCGCAGGAGCGCGCGAAGAATCGTGGAACAAGCGAGGATCGAGGAGCAAATCCCTCGTAACCGTTGTAACTTTCTTAAATCCCGGAAATGTCCGGCAACTCGCAGCCTCAGACGGCCAGCGAATATCGCGGGGGGCAAATCGCGGCGCGACCTGTGCCAAGACGGGGGGAGGGGAGGGGGCGAAGACGGGGAAGACGAAAAGGGAAGAAACGACGGGAGCAAGGTATCAAACCATGATAATTGACCCTCTTTTGCTCTGTTCCGGGTCTTGCACGCTGATACAGTCAGCCCGCACTCGAATGTTTCGGATCGATGTTATCCGGCAGTTCCGGGTGAAGGTTGGAGGAAGGTCGAGGTTCTCCCCCATGCGAATCGCGCTCGTTTCCATCCCCCTTTTAGTCGCTCCTATATTCTTCGCCCCCGGGGGTGGAAATGGGAAACCCTCGAAATATCTGCGCGCGAGTATCTATCCTGCGCGTCAGGTGGAAAGAGATGATACGAAAAAGAAAGAGAGAGAGAGAGAGAGAGAGAGAGAGAGGGAGAGAGAGAGGAGAGAAGGCGAATACGGCAAAGAAAAGCTCGAGATGAAAAGGGAGAGGAAGAGTTCCTGCCGAAAACGGTTCCTCCGCTGGTGTGATTTCGAAAGGCGACTGTCGCAAGAGTGGACGGAAGCTTAAAGATGGGACGGGGGGAAGAAAGGGAAGCGCCGACCTACCTACCGGGATTATTAGAATCGTTATTTTTCTGGAAAACTCCCTCTCTCTCTCTCTCTCTCTCTCTCTCTCGGCGCCTCGCTCTCGGGGAACGATAACAACGTACAGGTATTCGGCTTTCTCGCGCGATGGGAATGCCTGGCTATCGTTAGATCACGCAATCCTTTAAGCCCATCGTGCTTTCGCCAATCATCATTTCGCTCCCACGATGTCCATCCCTCTTTCCTAATGTAATCCGACTAGCGTGAACGCCATCGCGGCGAATGGAGCATCAGCCGAGAGATATATCTCCCTACGTACATCACGGCGCTGCATTATATAATCGGCGATATTAAACGCTTGTAAGTAGGGCGACGAATACACGCGACGAGATATAAGTATAATTCGGCGATAGGATCGGTGCGTGGCGAGAAAGCGCCGCGAGTGAATGTGATGTAAAAGGGAGGACGAGCCGAAGAGAGAGAGAGAGAGAGAGAGAATGGATGGCAGCATCGCGAGGAGCGCTCCGGTGCTTGGGAAAATGGCCGAGAAGGGGGAGAGGCTTGAGAGAGGGAGAGAGAGAGAGAGAGAGAGAGGGAGGGAGGGGGAGGAAAGCGAGAAAAGAGAGCCCGGAGGAAAAAGCGTGCCTGTTCGCGAGCGATAAGCCAGCCCATAGAAACTGCCTTCTGCCGTTCTCAACTGCCTTCGGCTTTCCCCTTCTCGTCCAGAACGAGAACCTTTGGGATCGCTTCTCTCCGCCGAGAAGTCCTTTACGATTCTCAATGTGGCAACTGCCTGTCCCGGATCCACCGGATGGACGGACGGACCAATCCCGACCCGATCGCGCGGGACTTTAATATGAATTGCCTTCTGATGGCGACGTGTCCTCGTGGGACGACAGCACACGTCGATACTTAGGATTATCGGTCTGTCGGCTGCGGCGTCTGCACGATGCCGCGATGTCGTCCGACATCTGCTCCCGATCGTTGAAATATCGCGCAGCGGAAGAGCCAAGTCCGCGCTTGTCAACGCCGCGGACTGATCCTTCCGCACGCACCGGAAGGACGACGCGCATGGATTTCGCCGATCCGGAGATCTCGGAGCGACGCCGGTCGATCGCGTCTCGCATGTCGCGCGTAAGCGGAGTTCTCATTCTCCTTTCGGCTAATGCGCGGCGGGACCTCTATTTATGCATCTCGGTGGCGAATTTACATTTATATGCTGCCGTCAAACGCGCCTGAGCGTTACAACTTTCGCGGCTTGCCAAGTTGCATATCGGTGCCGCTCGCCCGTTCGCCGTTTCGCGTTAAGAGCGCGCATGCGCCGAGGATGCACGCCGCACGAGCGATACGTCGTTGTCGCGGACTTGAGTCGTAAAGAGAACTGCTGTCGCTGACTCGGGCGGATTAGAAATGGCAACTAAGCCGTGAAATTGCTAAACAAACGAGATCCGAGAAGCGGGAACGAGATGACATTTAAGTTACGATGCACCGGTTGAACCTTATCATACCGGGTCAAACGTATCGCGTTACCGCCAAGTTCCCAAGCAGCCGCGTATCATCGGGGAAGATTCGTTTTATCGTTCATTTGCGCTCGTAAGTTCCCTGATAAATGGCTATCGAAGATTTTCCGATTTATCGGGAGCCATATCGTCTCGCTTCTCCTGCGATCGCTTCCCCGACTTCCGAGTTCGGATGAAGCGAACAACAGAGTCAATCCTTACATAATTCTCGTGAAATGTAGAGTTATGCAAATTTCAGGAATTAATTCCGAGAACAAAGCGACTACGCAGAGAAAAAGTTCATCCAACTAATATCACTTATCCCTCCCTAATCTGCAACTTTATCGAACCAGAGAGATCCTCGATCGTGCTTATTACGCGAGATGAGCTGACGACCTCGATGAAGGAAGAGGTCGAAATTAATTGAAAGAAACAGTCCGCGGAATATTGCTCGTTACATTATTTATCCGAGATCTTCCATCCCGTTCTTTTATCTCGCGGAGGCAAACCGGTTCCTCTGAATCCTCGTTTCACCCTAATCCGCGACGAGCGGATGCACCGCGGCGCGTTGATTCTCCAGCTTCGGTCGAAATCTCGAAAGCTCTTCGCGAAGCGTTTCACACCGAGAGATCGCGAGGCCGTTCGTCGGCATATCCGCCGATTTACGATCGCAACGTCAGACGATGGCTCGGCGATTCGCCTCTACGGGGCATCCCTTATGCGCCATCGATATTTATGGGGCCATCTACATATTGCCAAACATATTGAGCCTCGGCAAATGGCCGCGGGCACGCGCGAAACTGCTGAATATTCAAGCAGGTAACGAAGCAAAGTTCGTTTGTGTTAGCGCGCAGTGCCCCAGGCACTGATACACCTCCGGGTCATCAAGCAGTGTCTTATTACGTGATTGCATATTGAGCAGAAATGGAATTATCTTACGGCACACAGTTACGCGCGCGTGTTCACGCGCCGGGATCGATTCTAGCACTCTTAAGCGGAATGCCATAGCTCGAGCAAGGGGCCTCAGTCGAGAACAAAATGCGGAAGTGGCTTCTGAATGAGCACGTGGCTGGTGTCTCACGCGCGTGCGCGTCGCGCGAGTTACGCGAGACGTTTCTCTCTTTTTTCTTTCTTTTTCTTTTTTTTTTTTTTTTTTTTTTTTTTCGAAAAAGAAAAGCGTGTTGCTTCGCCGCGATGAAGGTCGATCGCGTTGCTTGCGAAGCAACAGGCCCTTCGTTTCGAACGATTGATATCGCGACGAAAGATTCGGATGTCTTCAACACGCCATACGGTCCGTTTGTCTCAATCGCCATAGAGCGGAGGAAACGAAGACTGCTTTTCATTCAAGCCGGGAATTCACTTCGCGACCGGAACCCTCGCCCCCACTTTCCTCGATTAATCTAAGACAAATGCCGCGATCGCGCGCGCACACGCGATTTCATCGCGAAAGAAGCGAGAGGGTAAACGCGCTCGTCGAGATCGCCGTTTGTTCTTGGCCATGCATGTTTGTCGCACATTCCGATGCTTCTCGGAAAACTGTAATTATTCGCATAGGACGCATATTTGTATTAGGAAACATATCACAAAGAGCGCTCTACCCTTTTATCCCCGCGTCTCCCCTGTTTGTCCAGCCGCGCGTGTTATCTCTCCCAAATGAAGTGAAAAGAGAGCATAATTTGAAAATACGGTTAACGCGTACGTAACGATCGCAAAGCAGAGCGAAGTGCGGCACGTAAGCGCTCAAAGACAGGCGCGTCTTGCAAAGAGTCGAGGGGAGGAGATAATAAAACGAATCGCTCGCGTAGGATTATACGGAAAGGAAAAGGAAGGGAGAAGCAGAGAAGAGAAAAAGGAGAGGAAAAGAAGAAAAGAAACCGGGGAGAGGATACAGAAAAGGATCGCCAAGAGGAGAAGGATTAATCCGTTTTTCCTATAAATGCCCGGAAGCGCGCAAATAAAGCGGATCGAGGGTCACGCGCAGGCACGTACGTGCCGAGAGATTATCAATGATCGCGGATGCACTTGGAACACGCGGAATACGCAGCGAGCCGCTGCGGAAAATGCGTCTATCCGGTGGCACACGGTGCCATCGGAGCGTCCATCGGTGCGTTCGCTCCCGAAACACGTAGCGAGAGACAAAGGACAAGTCGAAACGTCGAAAGTTTGCACCGCGTCTACTTCTTTCGCGTTCGTGCTCGCCGACGAAGACGACGACGAGAACGACGTCGAGTTAACGGACGAGGGAAGTTTCGTGAAAGTCGACGCGACACCTTGCGCGCGCGAAAATATTGCCGGGTATCCATCTTGGACCCTCATCAAGAGGGGTCTCCGAGGGTTCTCCTCCAGTCGTTACGGCCTGTCACGTTGGGTCACTCAAGGGTCAACGGCACCCGGAGGAGCCCCGGCAGGCTCGTCGGTCATCCGTCGAGGTCTGCGTTATGGCGCCGCTCAACGCCGGTCGTTGTTTTCGCAATTCACCTTTAATATGTCTCCGGGCGCCACCATTATCGTCCCGGTGCCGTTTGCAAATTGCACATGTACCGGCCTGCGTACGATCGCATAAACGCCGCGGACAAGCGCGCGCGCGCGCGACTCGTTGTCACTGTTAAATATGGCCGCAGCTTGCGCCACGTTACGCAACAGCGGTCCTACGCGTGCATTTGCCGGCGCTATTAAGGCCTCGGCCGACCAGCGCATCGTCAGTTTCCAGAATCATGGCGCCGTTACGATTTAACCGGATTATTGCGGTGGTGCGCGGTGACGATCGATCCTCGCTCGCGACGAGGATCCGCGCCCAAGTCCTCGAGAACTCACCGATACGCTCGCTTCCTCGATTTATTCGCTTACTATTACTGTCCAACGTAGCATAAGAAGAGAGAGAGAGAGAGAGAGAGAGAGAGAGGGGGGGGGGAGGGAGAATGTGCCGGCAGTGTTCAGCACAGCGGCACCGATGATAGTATTTAACGTGTCGGAGGCGCAAAGTTTTTCGAATTTATTCACGTGAACTCTCGCGAAGAAAGTTGGCACGCGCGGGCGCGCGCGGGCGGGCGGACGTAGCCGAAACTGCAAACTTGCCGGGGATGGCGGATCTCGCTCTCCGCGATCTTCGCCCTCTCGGTAAATCAAAGTAAGACCCGAGCCCGACTTGTTTACCGACAATTTCATGCCTTATCGAGTTTCGCATCGCGCAGAGCAAACAGCGCAAGAGCCACAAATGCGAACTTGCTCCTCACGGTACATCGCGCGAGAGCTCCTCGACGCACCGACCGATGTCCCCGAGAACGCCGGCTCGCTTTTTCGGCTCGGCGGCGAGGAAGCGCCGAATAAGCGCGCCGCGAATTTGCGTTAATGCCACGCGCGCACGCAGCCCCGCGCTCTCGCTGAGAGGCGATCGAAGTCCCCGAAATCTCTCTCCCCGTTCGACTGCAGAGGAAAAAATTGAGGCGAGGCAGGAGCGGGAGGGGGCAGGAGGGGGAGGCGGTGAGAGCGGACGGAGCAAAGGGATGAAGCGGCGGCGGCGGCGGCGGCGAGAAGAGAAGAAAAATATAGCGCACCGGCCAGACCGGCCTCGATCACTCGACTCGCCCGCGCTCCGGCATTAAAAGCTTTCGCTGATTTTACGCTTTGATTTCGCCCGGGTGATCGAGGGGCTACCCGCTGTACAACACGTACACTTTGACAGAAAGTTCAACCGCGCTCGCCGACCTCGATTCTCCGGCGTCAACGTCCCGGTCAAGCTCTCCCGAAGAACTTCGCGAAAGCGCCCTACCACCCTATCGCCATCACCACCACCGCCACCACCGTCGCTCGCCCCGCGTCCCGCGTTAGAAAGCAGTCTACCCCAGTCCCTTCTGCGCCGTACTGCTCTCACTCCCCCTCCTCTCTCTCTCTCTCTCTCTCTCTCTCTCTCTCTCTCTCTCTCTCTCTCTCGTCGTCCTCGGTATTGCCGTTACCCCCTCGCCATCCCCCTCTCTCGGCCTCTCTCGCTTCTCTCCTCCTGCCCCTGGTCCTCGATACTCGCCCCTGCCGCCCGCGGACCAATGTGTTTTCGAGCGAGCCGTCGCCCGTCCGCTCACAAAGTGGACGAATCGATATATCGCAGCACGCAGCGCGCACTGCGCTACGGGAAAGTGGATTTCGATAACCTCGTGACGCTCTATTGCATTTTTATTCAGTTTCACGGGCATTAAGCGGCAACCTGATTACGGCGGCGCGACACGCGGTGGTCGGAGCGGCAAAGTGACTCGGGAACAGAGAGAGAGAGCGAGAGCGAGAGAGAGAGAGAGAGAGAGAGAGAGAGAGAGAGAGAGAGAGAGAAGGAGAAAACGTGCGATGTCACGGAGGGGAACTCGCGGTTGCGAGAGCAAAAGAGCGCGTACGAGGGAAACGTAGTAAGAAACAGGGACAGGCAACCTAACGTAACCTAACGCCGATATCATCCCGACCATCTTCCGCGGGACACCCGGCGTTGAGCGATTAATGATGCCTCTCCGCTGGCGTTACCAAGTCTTATTGCGTCCGGAGCGAATTCGCCGCCGCGCGGGGGGATTGATAAGATCCATCGATCCGACGCGAATCGAGCACGTCGCACGGGGACGCGCGATCGCGCTAATTGTGGAATTAACAGTCAAGATTTGCGGCTGTTGAACGTAATTAACGCGCGGCGCTATTGTAGGATGGCTGCGCGGGCCCCGAGGAGAGAGAGCAACTTCGACGTAACTCGCGAACCACGGCCAAGTAACCGCCGCCGTTACTTGACGGTAAAGTTCGAGCTGCGATAACCGCCGTGGAATTCGGCGGTATCTAAACCGACCAGAACTGCGCCACGCGACGACGACGGCGATGACGACGATGACAATGACGAAGCCAGAGCGGTTGCCGGATCGCAGTTTTCGTTCGGAAATTCCGCGAATCTATTACACCCGCGGGTATACCGTCGCCCTGGGGTGTAACCGACGTCGTAACGATCGGTGATACTTATCGCGGGATAAACAAAAGGACGCGCCGGCGATTGTTACACGTCGATACGTGGCTCGTAGACCGCACGAGCGGCGAAGGAAAGCCGGCTCTGGATGGAAAGAATAGGGCGAGAGGCGGCTGAGAGGATGCGTGAAAGCGCGTTGGACGAGACATAAACCCACGAGGGGAGCGTGATCGTAATAAGCGCGGCAGATTGGGAGGGAAGGGGGGGGGAGAGAGTTGGCAAGGGCGCAAGAGAAGATAGGTAGGTGCGAGGTGGATGAGGAGACAAGAGGGGTAAATATTACATAAGATAGCGCCCTTCTCTCTCTCTCTCTCTCTCTCTCTCTCTCTCTCTCTCTCTCTCTCTCTCTCTCTCTCTGCTGCCGTGGAGACCGAGAATGTCCCTCCGCAGTCGATATCAGTTGCCCTCGATACATAGCCACCTACGGTCCCTACGTTGTCCTTTTAGCGTCCTCCGCTTGCCTTCCGAGTCGCCAAGGCCTGTCCTGCCGGCCTATCATTCGGTCTTGCCGGCTCTCGCGCCGCTATCAAATGGCTGAAGATGCCGGCTGGGTAATCCGGTTCAGCCGTGGGGGAGGAGGGTGGGCGACCGGGATACCTTAATTCGTCGCCGAGCGAATTAAAGCGACAGCCCGCGAGATATTGTCTCCCGCTCTCGGGAGCCGGCTCCCCGAGCTCGCGAAATTAGATGCAACGCGCGAGACCTTAATTTCAGACCGGGCACCGGTTCTGAGAGACAGAAAGAGAGAGAGAGAGAGAGAGAGAGAGAGAGAGAGGGAGCTCAGGCGCGGGTTACAACCGCGAACAGCAGACACAAAGCGCGAAATATGCTTACAAAAGAATCCGCCTGCGGAAGACGCATCCGCCTTAGCCAGCGGAACACAAGGAGGAGAAGCTGAAAGCTCGCGACCGCACCGCGAAGGCGCCGGGCGCGGGACGGTCGTCCCTCCCCCCCTCCCCTCCCCTCCCCTCCCCTCCCCTACCCCTCTACTCCCCGTCGGACAATGGATCGCGCGCGAATTTCCGCCGAATCTTAACTTTTTCAATTTACCAGCGGGCGTTTCTGGTACATATAACTTGATAACGTGTTATAATTATGTCGGCGCATCTCCACGACGTGAATATGCAATGCGGTCGACTTTATATGAACATTCGCAAAGTCGGCGAGTAACTGTAATCTACTTATGCTAGCTCATGCATGAAGTTAATATACAAGGTTGTTAGCTTTGTACTTAGTCTATGAACCTGTACACGCATAAAGGGATTAATTTCAAAGTCTACGCGCATTACAAACGTTTATATCACGTGTTCCGTATGGCTGCGTAATGAATATGCCTTTTTCTTTTCTTAATAAATAGCGCAATACCGTATCCCGAGTACTACGTACTGCGTATTACGCCGATAACGAGGGGCTCTCTAACGACGGCCTCCCGGCAGAGAAGTTGATACGTGCGCGAGATTGTTGCTCGTACGTCCTTTATGCAAAATTTCCGCGTCGACGGAAATAGTCATGTTAATTAATTTAGTGATAAATCCGCGCGTAGCCCGCGCGCATTAAATCATCATGCGTGTCATATAATTTCTCTTAAAAACGCCAAGAGTTCTTCTTTCTCGTAGACATTAATTCTTAATGTACGTACACATGTTGTGTACATGCATCTAAAAGAGAGAGAAAGGGAGAGGAGGAGAATGCAATTTCATACGTTTGGTATATAAAAGTTTCGTGTTCTGACCTTCGGACAAACCGCAGAAACATTTTATATTCTGCGCTTACAATATTAAAATGCTCCTGCGCAGCAGTTAATACGTAAAGGATTCGTATATGCTCCCAAGCGATGAAGCGATGAACAAAAAACTAGCATTACGCTAGTAATACTAGTATTACGCTTGACAGAGAAATACGAATTTTCGCTTCTCCTACGTGTTGTTGTTCTTCAACATCAATTCGGTGTTTATCGGAAATGTTGCATTATTTAATATATAGTTACGTGTATACGTATGCGCACACATGCGCATTCTGAAATTACCAATTTTGTTTAACGTTTAAATTTAATGTGTCAACTTTTGTGTGTCAACGTTGATTAATATGGGCCAAGTACTTTGGAATTTGAGCTACTCATCTTCAAAGTTATTCACAGCGGACGTCTGACATCTGGACATTTCGGTGTTTCGGACATTTCGATTACTGATATACGAACTGTTACACGAACAATGCTAGTCGATTAAAAAGAGTCGCATCGATATCATCCTCGAATAAAGAAACGCGGTAGCTCTTCACGCGATCTCCACGCGTTTCAAATCGAGATGCAATAGCGATCGGCATGTTTTTTCTCCCTCTCAGTACTATCGAATTTTCCCACGCGAAAAACACTTTCATGGCGGCTTTGGACATTGGTGGCCAGGCCTCGCAGCGTTAATTTGTCGTTACCTCACGGTCAGGTGTTTGCCGGTGACAGCCGGACGCAGGGGTGGCATTGTCGAGGTCGCGTGGCCGAGGGGCCGCGCAGTGAGGGTGGAGGGCGAGGAGGAGGAGGAGGAGGAGGAGGAGGAGGAGGAGAAGGAGGAGGGTGAGCTGTCTTTCTCGAAAGCGTGGGGACTGAAAGGGGAAACGCGGGCGAGTCCGATCGCGGCGCGGCACGGCGCGGCGCGGACCGGACGACGAAGGGGGATGGTCTTCAGCATGGTGGTCGGTGTAGTGGAACCCCAGGGAAGAAGGAGGATGGTGGTGGAGGCCGCGGATGGTGTCGCCGTCGGTGATGCAGGCGACGACGATGGCGATCGCAAGTAACCGTGGTGGTCTAGCGCGGGGTAACGGTGGAGGGCAGCGACGTTTGGGGGGTGTGCGCCTTGCGCCGTTCCCGCGCTGAATTATTGAGACACCGGCAGATCGATGTCACAAAAGGAAAACGGCTGTGCGGCTTGAAATGACGGGCTTTCGCGTCGCTCATACATTATGCACGGGGCCGCTTCTGCCCCGCTTCTGGCCTGCGCGCTTGCTCGCGCGCGGGCGCGCGTATGCTCGTGCGCTAACGCACAAGGAGAAAAAATAGGGAAAGAAAGAAAAGGAGAAAGAGAGAGAGAGAGAGAGAGAGAGAGAGAGAGAGAGAGAGAGAGAGAGAGAGAGAAGGAAAAAATTATCCTCCCTCGCACGGCGTGTCGGAAACCGCGTCCCGCGCGCCGTCTGTCACCGATTATGCTATTGCCTGTAAAATGAAGGAGAAAAAAATAAGAGTACGCGCCGCGTCGAGGTCAAGACCTCCCGCGGAAGGTCCCGCTGTTCGCTTTATTTGCCGCACATTCCCGAGTGTATAGCAAGATGATGAATGCAACTACGCGCGGATGAGTTATTTTCTAATATCGTAGTTATTTCGCCCGGCTATTCCGCTCCGTTGCGTATTGCAGGCTGATCCGAGACTTATTTCTTACGAGGAGAATCGTTGAAATTGTATTATCAGTGGGGCCATCAGACGTCCAATTAGCCGCGATTCCTCCCCTTTGCATGTTCCCGGATGATCATGCGACCTTTTCTTTCCTTTATTAACGGATTAATGGTGAATTAATATCCTCCTCGAAACATCCATTCTCCGAATGGTGGTTTTCGAACAAAATTTTTATAGAAAGAAGAAAAAAGAATACGACACGCGGCTCTAACATAAATAAAGATGATGCACGCATCAGCGCTCGCGAAATCAATGCCACGATGAATTTTCATGCCGCGCCGTAAAGTCTGACGATCGTTGATAAAGCATCATGAACGGAATCACTCGGTGAATTCACCAACTTGCCGATTACTTTAATTCACCCCGCTGATTCCTGTTTTCTTTTTCTTTCTCTCTTTACCGAGGCCTATAAATTTCGATGAAAAATAAAGGCCAGAGCATAGCCCAAGACAGACGTGATGCGAACGGTAGGCTGATCGACTCGCGTGGCCTGACGGAGAAATTTGGAAATTATCGATTTTTCATCCCACTCGTTGAAGTGTGAGACATAATAAACCGTACACGCCAGTGCGCACCGTTAGCAAGGGTAACATGTTGCGCAATTTATATACACGGATGTGCCCCGATCGATTGGCCTCGTTTGTCACTGCGATGAAAACAACAGAGGAATCTAGTTAGAATAAATATCGGTGATGCAAATTTTCATATGTATAAAATACATACGTTCCTTTTTTCATTCGGGGATAGCCAGGTAATTGGAAATTTAGTTCAAACATGACAATCTCCGACACTGTTATTTAACATTTACTCCGTCTACGTCGTCGCGACTGTTTATATGCGAGCCGATTTACATGCGAGAGCCACGGCGGACTGATCGACAGCACGTATAATTACTAATTTCGTTCGATTGTTTTACTTTATTGTGTTACACGGCGAATATTATTATCAAAATCGCGCTATAAACATCGGGGGGAGAAGCTGGAGTATAATATTGTCCACCTCGTAGAACGATGTTGACGTCACGTGAATCGATAGCGGCGATTACTCTTCGTAAACTTCGGGACGTGGTAAACAAAGCCTACGCCTTCCAATTTAACGCTCACTGCTGTTTTATCTACAATTTTCTTAACTGTGCCATAGAGTGTGGACAGAGCAATATCCCCTAACGTTGATTCATCCGTCCGATCGATGTCCGTCTGAAAAACGATGAAAAATGAAGAGACAAACATTAAGCGCGCCCCTGATTGTGCGGACGTTGCTTCACGAAACAGATAAATAGTCTTGCATTTATGTCCAGGTATATTGTGTATACGTGTCGCTCGATGTTCTCGATTATTCTCACGCGGCTAGATTCATCTCTCGTCGGAGAAATTGTCGAAAACGGACGAAGAGGCGATTTAATAGATCGTTGAGCGAGTAGATTCGAATCACTGAAAAATAAAATGCAGAAATTAAACAACGACAAGAACATTGAAGATTGCAGTGAACAATCCCGGAAGCGTGGAGGAGCAATATCTCGTTCGACGTCGCAAATTTCCGTTTAATGCAGCTCTCGGAGAATCTCGTTTTGTCGTCGCGCTGCCGGGACCTTCTTCCTGAGCTTAAAAATTGAAAGAGCAACGAGGAAGAAAAGTGGGATAATACAAAAGTGGAAGTGAGAGTAGCGTGCTCCGAGAAGTTCACGGAGGGCGGGCGAGGCGGGCCGGAGGGTTGCGGCGAAACGAAACGGCTCTTTGTCCTCCCCTCGCAGCGAAGCAGTTACATAATTCCATTATTTATAGCCAATATCCAAGGAGAGACCGGGGGCTGGAACGGGAAAAACGAAGCTGCGGCTTAGCCTAATTAATTTAGGAAGTAGTATTACGCCCGATCGTTTCCCCGAAGGAAATAGAATTTCTGAAAGTTTCGCGCGATCTCGACCCATCGTGACCTCGCGTCGCTGACCGGGACGCGTACGGGACGCGATTCACCGTTCATTAGCGGGAATTATTATTGGGAATCGAGTCGAGGCAATCGAATCGCCTGAATAAACAAAAATAGCTTAATGCTGGAAAAACGAATGTGGGGATGTCGAAGATCGAACGACGATACGATACGAGCCGGGGTCATTGTACTTTACGCAGCCAGCCTGACTTTTAATACACCTGGCCTCCCTTCTCCCTTGCCTTTTCCCTTCATCCTTTCGCATCGCCCCTCGCGGCAATTGTGCGCTATCTAGTAATTTCTCCCTTCCATCATTGAAATATCGCGCCATGACTTCCACCACGCATGTTCTTCCCAACAAAATCAATCGCTACAATAATACACGACTTGCCAACAAACCTTGCAATGCAATCTTAATCTAATACGTTTCCAGCGCGATACGCTCGTCAGTACGCACTCGCGTGATAAGTATTCGGCTTATCCGATTATAAGTGCCGATTTCTATTTTCATGTACGAACTGCGTTGCGAATTTGCGTAATTATATATCGAATATATCGAATAATATCGAACGCTAATACGATAGCACGTGGCTTTATTCTCGCGTCTTCCGTCGCCAACACGGTTCAGCTCCGTTCGTACCGTCTAAATCGTAAAATTATTGCATACGTTTGCAATTACTGCATTTCTTATCAAGAGCGAATAATTTCGCTGAAATAGCAGCGAGTTTGAAGTTGACCGAACGAGAAATAACGGTCCATCGAAGTCATAGCGTTCGCCTACGTTCCGTCTCCCGGGAAACAACGCAGATGGCACGGATCTCTCTAGCTATCAAAATAACTAGCTGATCGCGTGTGCCTGTTCGAGCATAAAGGGCGACGAAGGGAGCAGCGTGCTGATGCCATCGAGATTATCCTCTTGAAACTTGTTCGCTTTTTCATTTCTTACGCAAGATCGATCAATCACTGGGCCAACCACTTCTGGCAATCAAGCCCTCTTCATTTTGCATTAAAGATCAAAGTTACGCGCAGTCGATGTTTCCAAAGACCACAATTTCCGTTACGCAAGGGCGACGAAATCGTAAAAAGTCACTCTATGGATTCGAAAGATCGTCCGTGAAATCGTACGATTTGTTAGGCATATGGAAGGCAATAAGAACGAGAAGAGAAGCTCTCCGGAGAACGTTGAAGGTTCACGGGACGAAGGGTCTTCGTAGACCCGCGAATGCGGGTTAACGGAAAGGGTCGCTAATCGTGAACTTGGATGCCGGGAAACCAGGTAAGAACTTCTCTCGCAGCTTGCTACGAGGGTTGTCCGAACTCACGATCGCATCTCTCCGACCAGGCCTGTGGCTTCTTCATGAATGTGTACCGCGTATAATATCGCCGTTCCGGATATATACGCATCGCGATAATATCATCCGCGATCGGATTTCGCCGTATCCTCGAGAGGGCACTATTTCAAGCGGCGCGATATCAATATCACCCTCGAGAACGTTAAAATCCACTTCCGTCGCGTTCTCGTATCTCCGCATCATTGCCATTTATACCGCGATATGCCGCGCGTAATCGAGCAAACCGCGTCAGTTTGGGACCGCCGGTCTCTAAGAATCGATGACACGTACTTGGAAGATCCGCGGAGGATATTTGGAAGAATGCAGCTTCGAGCGCGTCGTTATCCGAGATGCGCGCGCGCAATGCGAAGAGGGTGGAAAGGGGTGGGAGCGGGAAATAGGATGAAGTATCGCGCCCTGGATGCTGCGAGTCGTGCTTGATGGAAGATGAGTGGACATCCAGTCGTAGTTAATCAAGAATCGTCCGATAATTTGCGGGAGATCAATCGACTTCAGATCGCCGGCTGACGTAATGGATTTGCGTGCGATTGCGTCACGAGACTCCGCTGGATTAATGCGGGAATGATGTCTATGGGTATTGATTGCGTCGACGAATAAAGTTCACGAAAGGCGTCATGATGACGTAACGGACCGTTCATTTCCATCTCTTTTCGCAGGCATTCGCGATTAAAGCCGAATTAACTTGCATAACGGTTCAAGTTACACGTCAAGGTACACGGAGCATGGACGGAATCGATCCTTCGAACGTAACGCGCTTCTCCAGGGATCATTTGTCTTGCGGAGCCTATCGCGAATTCATAGAATCAATCTTACGCCGCGATAGCGATCGTAACATTGCGCACGGATGCAGAGACGTGCCGAACAGGCGAATCAAACAGCGAAACTTTTTTTCCCCCCCTCTCCCCTGCGCGCTCCATGGCCCACGAAGTTTTCGCCATTTTCGCACGAGATTGATCGCGTAATCCATAACATCCGGGCTCCCGCACTTTCCATATCGACGTTCGAGTTTCGAAGTCTTTCCCAGACCTCATCGTACCGGGGTGAACTTCGGCCGAAGTCATCAAAAAGCAACGCGGCCCGGTTCGTTGGAGTTTTCCTTACGAACTTTCACTTGCTCCCCTTCCCCGTGCGCGTCCATCTTCACCCTTCAGCAGCTAGGTAAATACTTCGGCCTACTCAGCAGCCCCGAAGCACGCTGCGTCTTGCAAACCCTCGCTTCACCCTCTTAACAACTCATAGACGCGGCTGAATTTCCTCCACGACAGATATGACGCAATCTTCAATTGCGATAACACGATTTTCTGCAAAATTCATGTAACATAAAATTGGTGAAATTAATGTCGCAACTTACGTGTGTGATGATTTAATTATCTTGCACCGTGAAAACGAAAGAATTTACGTTAATCGTTGACCTTCTCGACAAGATTCCAAAATTCCACGCGACGAAGATGTAACGAAGATGCATCAATTAATACGATACGTTCTCCGGATGTCGCATGATATTACTAACTAATCTTACAAATACGGAACGTATCGGGATGCATACACGCGAAAATGAATTTTTCAGACGAATCGCACGAAAGATCGATGCGACGGAAAGCCCGTAATCAAATGCAATACAGAAATATTCTGGGCATTTTGATTCGATCATTTTTAGAACGACCTTTGCAACAGTTGCGTCCGGCTGTGTTCGTTGGCACTGCCCCGACGAAAAGTCATTTCCCGATTGACGCGCGATGCATCGCGGAGCGATGCTACCGACAAAAATGAAGCGCAGCCTCCGTAGAGGCGAATCGCGTATCGACTAGTCGATCTATCGGCGGTCCGGCTGCCGTCACTCGCGCTTATCTCCGACCATCGAATAACGCGGGAGAGACAGATCTTTTCGTACGATATATCCTGCCACGTACTTCGTTAAAGCCAGGCCGGTAGCCGACGATCATTCGTCGTCGCGTCTCTCGCGTCCTCGCTGCAGAAGCTGCAGAGGCCGCTATCCAAATCCGCCATTATCGGAACTCTCGCCGCCTCGGTGGGCACCTACTCGTGAAATCGTCGATGGTGGAAGAGAAGGAGGAGGAGGTAAAAAGAGCAGAAAGAGAGGAAGGTACACACGTGAGGGGGTGGGCGGGCGGGGGGGGCACGGGGGAAGTAGGACGAGAGGAAGAGGATGAGGGACAGAGAGAGAGAGAGGAAGACGGGCGGCGCAAGAGAGAGAGAGAGAGAGAGGGGGAGAGAGAGAGGAAGCGACAGGTATAGAAGCGGCCGTAACGTCGGAAGAGCCGGCAGCAATTTCCGGTGGCTTTTGTGCGCCCTTTAAAAACGCGAACTGCGGATGATGCCGGTAGGAAGACAGGCGGAGGATGGGGAGGGGAAGGTACGGCCGAGAGAGGGTTCCGGCGGTGAGTTTCGCGAATGTACGTACGAGTGGTCCTTCTGGACCAACAAATCCCCGAGGGGGAAGGCGAGCGGCGAAAGGAGGTAGCGAAGTCGAGAGGTTAACTGCGTATCCTTTTGCGTATCTCTCTCGCCGGTATCCGCGCGTTTTATTTTCAGCCAGCCTCTCTCCGCGCGGCGAGAGCGTTCGGAGATGCATCTCCTTATGTTGAAGCGCGCGCGTGCGCGCGTGGCAAGGTAGATTCCGCCGTGATGAATAGCGGAATTAAGCCGAATCTCGCATGCGTCGCTCACGGACATTTCATCTCTGGCTCCCATCAAGCGTTGATTTTCCCTCCGCGAGAGATAACGTCCGTCCGGTGACCTAATTTCCTCATCGCACCGTGCGCGCGAGTGACCCGCGCGACCCCGCGTTCACGACGCGCGCGCTTCCCCTTATTCCCTCACGTTTGTCCTTCCGACGCAGTTGCGCGGCTCGGCTCTCCGCGCGAGAGCGTGGGACGCAACGCGTGTCCCGTATTCCGCGTTAATAGATATCGTCTTTTATTTCGTCTCGTGGAACACGAAGCTACACAAACGGAAAGCGTTCTCCCATTACGGCTTCGATCGTAAGTCCCCCCCTCCCCACGTACGCGCGATCGTTTCCCCCTGCCTGCTTTCCCGTAGGGGTTGCGTATACAACGCGCATACGCGTATATGTACGCATTCTTTCTGGCATTGTGGAGAATCCCGGTCCTTAGTACCTTCCGAAGCTCCGGCATCTCCTCCACCCGCCGGGTGCCGGTTGCCTCTTTTTCCTCTTTTCTCTCTCTCTCTTTTTTTTTTTTTTTTTCGAGAATGGAAAGGAGAGAGCCGCAAGCACGGGGGACGCACGCGCGCTCGTTTGATTGGCCGAATGTTATGGGGTTCCGCCGATATAGGAGGATAGAGAGGAACACCGAGGGGAGAAAGAGATATCGCGCGAGGCGATCGTAGAGAAGGGGAGCGACGAAGAAATACGTGAGGGTGGAAGAGAGTCGAGAACGGGCAGCGCGAAGAAAAGAGAGAGAAAGAGAGAGAGAGAGAGGGAGACGACGCGTCGAACTGCTCCGAGGGTGCGTGGGCTTTCTCGCAAAGGGTGCGTAGCGTACGGGTATAGAGTAGGGAGGCGGGCGGGCGGGCGGGCGGGCGAGGGGGAGCCGCTCGTAGGGGGATAAGAGGGAGACTTACGGGCGAAGAGGAGCGCGGAGGGGGTCGAGGACGAGAGATGGGGGCTGAGGCGAGGACAGAGGGTGGAGGAGGTGGAGGAGAACGAGGAAGAGGAGGAAGGGGATAGTGGTCGAGAGGGTGGGTAGTGGGGGATGAAAGGGAGAAAACTAGAGGGTGCGTGTAGGCCTGGGGAATCAGTCGCGGGCGAGCTGCGTTCGGGGTTTTATCTATAGCTCTGCCTCCTCCATCTCTTTCGCTCTCATTGCCGCGTTCGCTTGCTCGCTCGCTCGCTCGTCCGTCCGTTCGTTCGTTCGTTCGTTCGTTCGTTCGTTCGTTCGTTCGTTCGTTCGTTCCTGCTTATTCTGTTATACGTACACGTGTAACGCGTTGGATCGCATATCCACCGACGTGTCGCGATATTCGAAGTAATCGCTGACTTTGAGGAAGAAGAGAAAGAAGAAAGAGCAGAGACTAGGAGAGAGAGAGAGAGATAGAGAGAGTGTCCCAGCTACGATTCATTTGGCGCCAAGACACCGCACGATATCGCAATCCACCGGAGCGGATTCTTCCTCAAGAGACGCGTGCCCTTCCTGACGCAGGTTCTCGCGCAGGTTCCTCGATTGCGTGCGCTGTGATAATTCGGGCGGCTCGATCTCGGTCGACGGTCGCCGCGTGCGCTCGTCGAGAGTGGAAGTTACATACGGAAAGTTCGCGGGTCGTGTTCCCGCCAAGTGCCGCGAGCTTAATTGTTCACCAATGGTTCATATCCTGGAAGTGGTATCGTCGCGTCGGAACGACTTACAGATGGTGAGTGCGCTTGCGCCGATAGTTTTAAATCTCCCCGACGACTGGTCTGCCCTACGAAGGAGAGAAGGGGGGAGCAGGGGGAGCGTGCCCCGCGCACGTGTCGCCGCGCGACGAGGACGCGTGTGCACATTAAAGCATCGTCACGCGTTGCCGAATGGGAAATGGGAAACGCGATTCCGGCGATCGCAGAGATCGATGGATCGATCGATCGACGAGTCGTGGGACGGGATTTGAGTACCGCGGTACCGTTTAAACGCGCGGCGTGTC
This sequence comes from Eciton burchellii, assembly GCA_020341155.1. Lineage (NCBI taxonomy): Eukaryota > Metazoa > Arthropoda > Insecta > Hymenoptera > Formicidae > Eciton > Eciton burchellii. The sequence continues at coordinate 852,340 of JAHMML010000012.1, read as the reverse complement.
CTCTCGCGCGTTTATAGTCGCGCTCGTACGCGCGCATCGCCATTCAAGTCACGTAGCCGCTTTCGACGTACGCTCTCGCGCACGCGGGAATGCACGGCGGCGCCGTAAAAGCGGGACTCTTTCCTCGCGGAGAGAGGTGGGGGACGTCGTCTTGGCGGGCACGCGTGTAAATGCGTACGATCCCCCGCGAGTTTACGACCGCCCGCCGATTTCCGGTGGAATCCTCCTCCATCCGCCCTCGCCTTTCTCCTTTATCGTTGAACCCCCCTTCGCGCGTCCGCGTCGTAAAAAATTCTCGCGGCCCACGTTTACGCCTGACTATTTCTGGCGGCTCGCGTGCGCGTGCGCGCGCGCACGAGCGGACCTAACGCGGCAGCCGCCTCCTATCCATATGTTGCGCAGCTTCTGCACGCGTAACGTATACAACGCAACACCCTCGCGGCGCCGGCTCTCCCCTTCCTCCTTCCCCCTTCCCCTTCCGTTCCCCCTCCCCTCCCCCGCCSYCCCCTCCCCCCGGCCGTCCCCTTGCATACGTTACGGGCGCGCGCAGCACGCGAGCACGACACGCGTGAATCGTGAGCGCACGCGAGCGACACGCGAGCAGCTGTTCGATGCCGCGGGTGTGTCCGCGTTCGGTTACTCGCTGGTTAGAAGGGGTTCGCTTCGCCTTTAAGTTCGATTAATGGTTCGAGTCCTCCATTTCGTAGTACATGCGTCATTTCGTACGTGGCATTTTGGACGTCGTCTCCAAAGAATCATCGATCTCCCCGCTCAGCAGCGCGTCCAGCGGAGCGTTACTCGTCGCGACGCGTTACGCGCGTAATCCGCAAGTTTCGGGAGGAAATTAATAGTCGCGCGGGACCGAGCTCGTTCCGCGAGCTGGGGGAAATTTTCACGACCCGCCATTGCCGTCATGTCATATCCGGAACGCGTCGTCGAGACGACGACTGACTCGTTCGAGATTCCGGATCCCGGCCGGATTCTCTTTGTCGCGCGCCGCCCCATCCCYCCCCCCCCCCCCGTTCGATCGCGGGGCTAATCTGTCCGCGCTTCTCGCGCTGTGTTACGCGATTGTAACACTGTCGGCGACAGTATCGCGCGGCGTTGGCACGGCATGTGACGAGTTCTCACGAGACGACCCGGGTGTCTGGGCGTTGATGCAGAGACGCGCACCAATTAATGCGCCGGCACACGTTGAATGTGCCGGCGCATAACGGCGCGGGTAATGCGGCCCGACACGCGGACGCATCAATCCTAAATCCGAATGCCGGACCCGTCCCCAATAATAAACCAGCCCGGGACAGACGAAGAGACAGACGCCCGAGAGCCAGCAGAGTGCCCGGACACATCGTGCGCGGGTTCATGACGCGCGTCATGATGAGTAAACTCGGAAGGCGCCGAGCGCGCGCCGCGAGAGCGCACGAGAGGATTCCCTTTGGATTTGTCCGCCATTTAATCGCCGCCATCGTTCCACTCCACGGAGCGAGTATCCGTGTCTATCTGGAATAAAGATCGCGGCGTCTCAGCGCGCTCATCAATCTCGGGGAAATTGGGGTCTTCCCGGGATTCGCCGGGACCGCCGCTCGCAATCCGAGAGGGCGATTCACGCGCGACGTCGAGATCCGAGCGCGCTGACGTTACGTTTCAGCTTCCCCGTCCGGAACTTCCGTGATGCTCGTTCGCCCCTCCTCCTCTCCGCGGAGCGGAGAGAATTTCCCGTGCATTTTCCCGATCGCGCGCCTTCCGGCGCCATTCCCGCCGCCGCCGCGACGACGACCTCGGTTTCTTATGCGCGCCGCGGCCATTTATCGAAGCAGATCATGTAGGGGCAATGAAGTTTCGGCTGTAGTTACGACTGTAAACCCGCCAAATGGGCGACGATCGAAGCTGGGAATGGCGGTACGTGATAACGGGACCGCGTCAAAGAGCGCTGTAAACCGTCAGGGCAATCGCATCCCGCCTCGCGATTTTCCAGCGTTTGTCGAGCCGACTGCCACATCCCACGCCCGGGCTCGCCACCGCAGAGCCGTGAAATAGAGAGGCGTATAACGTTTGACATTTAATGCGCGCCGAAGCATTGGCTTAGATTACAATCGGCGAACGGCGATTGGTCCGGTGGGGGACGACCGGGGGAGGCGGGCAGGGGCGGGGGTGGGCGCGCGCGCGAAAGCTCACTCGACTCGAATGCTCTTTCGATGGGGGAGGGAAACGGTATAGCCGGCGCTCAAATATTTGTAGAGCGTTAGGGAAAAAACTGATGGAGCTGAATGAAAAAAAAAAGAGAGGGGAGTGGGAGCGGGAGGGGGAGGGGGCAGAAAAAAGGGGAAAAAAAAGAAGAAAAGAGGGGGAGAGTGGGTGGGTGGGTGGGTGGGTGGAAAAAGAGAAATTGAATAGGCGGGATAGCGAATGCTTTATATCCCGTGCAGGTACGAGCGTGTAAAAAAAATTCGCCGGCCCGGGCCCGTACGTCGGGGTATGGTTACGGAACCGGGAAAAAGCGCAACGTAATTCCCGTTTCGGGAGAATGCGTTGCTTTGCCGCAGTATCGTAACCCCGGCAACACGCCGGTAAAGAGATACGGGGATAGCGATACGGCAATCGTTCGATTTCTACTTGCGTCTGAATTTTAGCGCGACGTCCCGGAAAAACACACAGCCGCCGCGGCTGCGATGGAATTGCTTTCCTAAACTCGCGCTTTTTATTTAACGTACATGGCGCAAACGCGATTTCCCCCTCCGAACCCCATCCCCATCCCTATTCCACTGTGCTCAAAAGCGCAGCGTACAAAATGGAAGCCGTTGCGCGCGGCCCGTTAAAGCCGAAATTTACTTTGCAGTGCGTCCTCTCGGCAGGCTAATTCCCGATAAGCGGGAATGATCGGTCCGCCAGATCGTGCGCGCGAATGCGGCAACGTGAGAAAGATGATCGAAGCTGCTCGCAGTTTTACTTCTTCCCTTTCGATTTTTATAAGATATCAATGTGGCAACACTTTCGAGCGGAGCTCGAACGCGGTGCAGAACACGTAACTAAAAGTATCGCTCTTATTATTATTCTGTGCGTGCGTTTTTTTTTGTTTCGGTGGTTAACGTTTATCTCCGTACATTGCTCCCCTGCATTTATTCGGCACGATTTGCAGCGGGCGCGTTTGTGAACCCATCATCGAAACACGCGGAATTCCATTTAATGCTCAATGACGGGTGATATTCTTTAATCTATTGCCCGCCCGTGCAATTCGCCACGAGTCTGACGAATTAGTATCTCGATAAAAATACGAGAGATTCATCACGTCACGTGCATACAGACGCGTGCATGCGCTCGAGTTAATCATATCTAGTGACTTTTCACGTGCGACGTTTCACTCCAGTAGATCACCGTTTTGCGGAAAGTACCTCAGGTTCATTCACCCGCAGATCACCGTCTCTCGAGAAGTTTCATCTCACAGTGTTGCCTAAGTAAGCTTATCAATCGATTATTTCGCTTTCTGCGCTGTGCAGACGCTCGTCATATCCGCATCGGGCGCACATGGCCCGCGCGCATCTATCGCACGTGTCTTTACACAACGTGACGTCCAATCACGCGGCACTCCGCTTGTACGTTTGTTCGTTCCGCAATGAAGCGCAGGTCGGGCTGCGAGACGAGCGATCGCTCGGAGAAGCGTCGTTTGATCGAAGGGTTGGCTGCGATAACGCACTAAGCAGTACCCCGCCGAGAAATTGCAACACGGTACTCGAACGGACGAGATTCGGGCCTCGAGGCGGACGCTTTTGTAGAGAGATGCAGCGCGGCGTCTTTCAGATGGATCAGTTTAGCCAGCGACAAACGGAACGTCAAAATATCAATTGTCGAAGCGGCGGAATTAATTTCGGGTTACAATTAATTTGCCAATTAGATCCGTCGACCGGGATCCATTTAGATGTAATCTGCTGGCTGGCTGGCTGGCTGGCGGGCTCATCCTCTTTCCGCGTTCCCTCTCCGCTTTGCTATCTCCCGCGCGGCATCCGGCGCGAGCAGACACAGAGGACGGCGCTCGCTCCGAAACAGTCGACAAATTAGCCGTATTAACGGGTACGACCGCGAATGCAGATTTCGCGCTGTTAGCATGCAGTTTCCCCCGCTTGATACCTACGCCGAAGGATTATTCGAGTTAACTCGAGCCAGACGACTCGTTCGAGCGCGGCGCGCGCGTAATCACGATCGCTGTATTATACGCGTTACGAAAATGCATCGAGAAACGAAGGCGAAGACGAACTGCCGCTCGGTGAGATCGGTGAAACCGCCCTTGGTGATCTATCGCGCGGCGGGAGGACAGAAGGGGACGATCGCGCGTTTTCAGGATTCTCCGCGAGAAGATCCAAACGACTCCAAACGACAAGAGCCGCGGGATCTACAAATCATGGAACAACGCTGAAATATGGTTCGAGGAGAAAAATCGTGGCGGGGAGGATGTCCGGATATCTAGTCTCGAGGTCACACGCGATGACGATCGGTATTAGCTCGCCGAAGGGTAATCAAGTAATGAATACATCGCCGGCAAAGACCGTACGTATATAAATCATGCCGGAGAGGATGCCGGCGGCCCACACAGGGCGAGCCCTTATCTCCAATCAGTACATTGATTGCACGCAGGCGGGTCAAATACCGGCAGCGCCACTCGGCAGCTCGGCTCTGGCACGATAGCTTATTCAATTTCCGAAACGGCATTCACCATTCAATTCGGCGGTTATCAGCCTGCGCCCATCCGCTATCTGGATTTTGCGTGGCTCCCCAGAAAGCAGCGCGCGCTCGTCCTGAAAGAAGAGGGCAGAGATTTATCGGCGAGTATAAATCGAGATAATGAAGATGCCAACAGCGCGCGCTCGCTAGCTCGCTAATTCCGCCTAGGATCCTCGATTTTCGATGACGCGATCGATGATACCTCGCGCGCGCGCGGTCTGCTATCGGTCCATCGGATGCATCGGATCCGACGCTCTCGTTCCGCTGCGGGGAACGAGAGGAATTGCTTGCTTAGATGATTCGCAGAAGGAGATTTGCTGACGGAATCGTCCGCGATTCGCGAGCGGTGATCGCTCGGCGCGCGCGCGCGCGCGCGCGCGCGGTTATCACGCGACGCATCTATCGGGTGGCGGCGAGGCGGCGCACTCTGCCGCAGTGTACATAGATAATCGAGCTTAATTAATTGCTCGTGATGCGCGCTCGGGGCTCAGCAAACACATTTACTTATTGCCATCCATCTTGAGCGCTGCCTCTCGGGGGGGATCGATTTTCCGAGTGCACGCGGACGGTTGATGACACAAATTGCCAAAGGGGTCGACGCTCGATCGTAACGCGATTGTTAAATAGAGGCGCGGCTTTTTCTCTCCGCGGTCCTCCGCGCCTTCCTCGCGGCCTTCCTCCCGCTGGAAATGTACTTAATTATCCGACTCCTCCCCTCCGCCGGAACGGTGGCACGTTCGAGAAACGACGAGGCTTAATCGCGAACAAGCAAAACGCCTTTTATGCATGAGGCGGCTCCGGGACCATCCACTTTCGCTCGCCGGTTTTGCATATAACGCGTGCGGCGATGCCGCGTATGTTAATTCTAATCTGAAATTCCTTTGTGGAGACAACGCGCGTCGATACATTCCGCTAATTAGCGCGCGCGCGCGCGTGCGCGCACCGCTCTCTTGGTTCTAATAACGCTACTTTCTTCGCCGAGGGATCCAGCGCGTGGAGCCGCTCTTTGGCGTTTAACGTTCCGCTAAATTGCAGAAGAGACGTATAGAGATCGCCTTTAATGATCTTCAGCCGGTGCGCACTCCACCTTGAAGACTCTTCGCGCGTTCGCGCGCTGTTTACGGATCGCTCGATTCGGAAGTGAGGCGCATCTCGAAGACGTGACGTAATCTCATCGCAACGCCGTGCTCGCTGCTAATTAGCATCAGCTCGCTGCTTCGATCGAGTAACGAGCACGACCATCGGATAGCAACGGCGAGGCTACTGGCGGTGGTTAATAGTCGGCCGCGTTAATCGGCACGCCTAGTCCCTACCGGCGTAGCGCGATCCAGCCGAGCGGAAATCTCCGCTCGCTGATCGTTATTGACTGACACAGATCCCACGGGGGCCGCGGGGTGACATTTACACGATGCATTCAGCGTTAAACTCGTCCGGAGAGACAAGACGGAGAGAAACGGAGCGTCGTATCTCAGTTCCGGTATCTATACGGACGCCGGGTTCCCCTGACAACGCGGCAACAACAAACGCCTAATGGCCAGTTCTCGACTCAAAGTTTAATTTCCTGACCAGCGGACAGTGCTTAAAGTGACCTTCCCCTCGTCCCTCCATCTCGATCCTCCCGTCTTTCCCTCTCACCCTTTTCTCACCCATCGCTGGCTCGCCTCGCGCTCCCTATACGCTTGTCGTCACGGGCGAGCTTTCTCCCCCTTCCGTCCCTCGTACATTCCGGTCTCGAGGATTGCGAGCGGACGTACAGCCGCCGCTGTGAAATATTAAAGAATTAATGGCGACTCTCTCTCTCTCTCTCTCTCTCTCTCTCTCTCGACGGAGTCGCGCGAGTAATTACCGCTCGACGCTCGCTCGGTGTTAATCGCTGGATTAATCGATCGCGCGCCGCCCCGCCTCCCCCGATCCTCCTTCCCCCCCTCCCCTCCCCCGGAGATGCCCACGCAAATCCGAGAGACGTGCAATCTCACGCGCTTATCGGATCTCCGTGTTCGCGATCTCGTTGCTCCGGTGTCGCCGTTGAAAAATTCCGGCCCGCAAGGGCTACACGCCCGTGTGTAGAGAGCGCCGATGGCGCCGATAACGCTTGCGTATCGATCTCGCGGACGGAGAACTCCATGAACCCGGAACCCATGCTCGCCCGTTTGACGTGCATACGCCACCTTGTGTAATGTCTACGTGGTCGTGGCACTGACCCCGACCGTAACGTCGGTCCTCTCTTTGTGCCCTGTACGATGTACACGCGGAAAAAGTTTCGGAGTCGCCGGACACGTTTTCACCCCATGGTGTCGTGCAGCTTTCCCCTTTCCCCTTTCCACCCTTCGAGCGTCCCTCTCCGTAATTCTTACGGCTGGCGAGCATACATAATGAGGAAGAGAAACGGCGAGTCAGAAGACAGATGGTCGCCAGTGACCAGTTGTACGCGCATATACCTACGTATTAAGAGGCAGATATCCTAATCCGGCCTGCGCTCATGCACTCTCCTTTCCTCTTTTGCTCACTCACTTCCGCCGAATGTGCAAAGCATATTATTACATATGTATATGTACGTGTGTGCGTAATAATAATCATTTCTTGCCTAAGAATAGATTGACATAGGCGGATAATACACGCGTATCACACAGTGAAACAATGTTCCAAACGTTGTTTTCCTTTTCTTCTTATTTCTCATATCGTTTATTTATATCGTTTCACAGTCTGCCATAAACATTACAAGATATATATTTGCGTATATGTGCGTTTTTTTTCATACACATGCAAGATATTGCAATGACACGTCGCTCGGAATCACTGCGGCTACGCTTCGATATATTCCAACTCCTGACTTTATTTTAATACCAATCGCAATTATATACGGAACACATCTTTTCGCTAGACGCGAAAGTCTGCCCACGTTGTAAATATTTGAAAGATGAAATCGTGTCGCGCTGGTAAACCGTGAGGTCTTACAACTCTCTCTCGCGTTTGCGGCTCTCTCCGACGATCCTCGGAGGAAAATTGGTCAGAGAGAAAGGACCTGCAAGCCCAGCAGTAGGATAATGCCACCGTTGGAAGCGCCATTCGCACCAACCGAGACACGGAAGTGGCGGAAAGGAGGATGGGCGCGTTGCGGCGAAGAGTTCAAGACCGCGTGATGTCGATGCGAGAAAGGAGGGAGCGCACGCGAAGGGAAACAGAGGGATAGAGAGAGAGAGAGAGAGAGAGAGAGAGGGAGAAAGAGAGAGAGAGAGAGAGAGAGAGAGAGAGAGAGAGAGAGAGAGAGAGAGAGAGAGGGAGGGGCGGGAAGGATGGAAGCCAGGATCGAAGTACGGTCCTGTGTCCCCCATGTCATGAATCATGCATCCCCAACTCCCCAGGAACGAACTGGAACGCGTTGCGGCGATGCCGTCCGAGAAATAAACAATGTTATTTGTTCGTTGGGATCCCGACCCATCCGCAGCGGTCCAAAGGACCTCTGCCGGGACCGGGACGGCGGAAGGACGAGTGGTCGGTCCCGTGCTTTCGCAACCCGCAACCATGGGACGAAAACCGCCCCGGCCTCTCTCGCTCTTCCTCGAGCGCTCCTTCCTTCAAGCGTTCCATCTCGTTCCTCTTCCCCCTCGTGCACTTCACTCGCGTATCCTGACAGCCGGGAACTGTCAACGGCAGTGGAAGCGCTCTCGCGACCGCTGATGGTGTTTGAGCGGGGCCGAAGTGACGCGAAGGACGAGCGCACACACGCCGGACAAATAACGATACTTCCGCCTTCTCGGCAAACCGGGATGTTTTCGTCCCCCCGCGCCAGTTCCTCCCCAGGCTTTTCTTCCTCTTACGCCGTTTCCGCGTCCTCGCGGTGAAGAGAGAACGCGCGATGGTGAAAGCCCGATGACCGCCCGCGAGCAAAAGTATTTATCGTAGAAATGTCGTAGGCCCGTCGCCGTCATCCGTCATTACGCGCGACTAATATATTGTCTTGCTTTCTGTTGCAGATGAACCGTCCTATCCAAGTGAAGCCGGCGGACAGTGAAAACCGCGGAGGTGAGAATAAACAATCGAACATCCAATATGTGTTATCTCGACATCGAGATAACCATGTCGCTAATTTGAGAGAGAAAAATATCCAAATTTAATTCTAAACATTCAAATTATTCGCACAGTAAGAGCAATCGCAGTATGGAATCGCAAAGTCGCGCTAAACTCGTTTCCTCTTTCCATTGTCCGCCTACATCAGGGAGTCTTTTTAAAATGAGCGAATAAGCGAATCGCGCATTTTACGAACAGATTCGACGCGCGCGCGCGCGCGCGCGCGATGGATTAACGGGAGGCGAGATACGCGTTACGCTGAAAACGTATCATTCATTAGAAACAATTTCGTTCTGCGCAAAAAATGTATCGCCCGGTATCTTTAAACAGCGTTATATCCCATGTCAATCTCATGCACGGGAGAGAACTATGTAATAAACTACGAATAATTCGCTGTAATGGTGAGTCGCGATAACACGTATGTCGTATATAAAATTCATACTCGCGTCGGGGCGGGCGCGATAGATACCACGATAAAAAATGTACATCGTTGTACCACGAGTCGCGCTGATATTCATCGATATTCTCTCTCTCTCTCTCTCTCTCTCTCTCTCTCTCTCTCTCTCTCTCGGTACAGAGCTGCGAGCTCTTCACATCCGCGTCGTATCTTCGCCGCGTACACGGCTGCGCTCCTCCTCTCGCCAATTTTATTAATTACGTGAAATTTTACAGCCGGCAGTCGTCATGTTGACATTCGCTTATCGCCGCGGTGACCGTGGATCATAAATTTCACGGTAGGATAACGGGCCGGCTGCGCACGATACGGGAGACTTCAGATAATCGGGAGACAAATTGTCGATCGGCTATCGTTTTTAATGAGTCGCCGCTTCCGGCTCGCATTTCGCGTCGTTGGCTCGTTCGCTCGCGTGATCGCACGCCTGCGCGCACTTGGCCGTAATCCTGCCGATCTCCATCCCGTTGCGTCGATGTATTATTATTCGGAGGCACGAACCCTCCATTTCGAGCGACGCGGCGCGGAGCGGAGCGGCGTCACGGAATCGCTCCGCGTCCGGCAAAAACCGGACGCACTCGCTCGCGCTTGTCCCGGATTCGCTGCGCGTGTTCATTTCTACGAAGCGTCTCGGCAAATATCAGCTCTGCGCGGTAGGTAGAGATTTAATTAAAAATATGGTATTTATCTTTGGGGGGGTCGACCGTGGCCGATCGATACCGTTCCATCCATCCGACGAGCGCCATCGTCGAAGCTCCCGGCATCGCTTCCGATGCATGTAAATAGCGGGAGAAGCTCGTCCGGGGAATTCCCGAAGGCTAAGGACCGTTCGAACTCCCTTCGTTACCATTCGCAAAGTCCGCGCCGCACCGGGACAGCGTTCCGGCGAGCTGGCAACTACTTCCAACTCCTTCGGATAGTAGTCCTCCGTTTCTACGACGGCGGTTCAAGACTCGCGCAAGGAGCGCATCGAGGAACGCAGGGAGGGAGGGCAGCGATGCGCGTATGCACGAACGTATAGGAGAGACGAGGACAGACAGATGGAGGAAGAGAAACAGAGAGAGAGAGAGAGAGAGAGAGAGAGAGAGAGAGAGAGAGAGAGAGAGGGAGAGGGGGGAGAGGGGGGAGAGAGAGCATACGCAGAAAGGGGAAGGAAGGGCCGAGGGAGGCGAGCACGGCGGCGTTAGACCGGGATACGTGGAAGATGGCACGGGGAGGGGGGGGGGCGGCGGCGGCGGCGGCGGCGGGAGGGKGAGCAGATGAGGGGGATCGTAATTCATATGCTAATCTGGAGGAGATGCCATTGTAATCTCCGGTCGCCTGCCTCCGTGCGGCCCCACAAAGCCTCGGCTTGACGCGGATGCAGGAGTGATCCTGAGCACGGCGCCGCCGCTGCTTCTGCGGCTCGCTATATACGCCCCCCACGTAGAGATGCTGTATCCACGTAGTTCAATCAGGGGGTTAGTGAACTTCGGCAACACTGTCGTCGAGCCGCCGTTTGCTCCTTTCTCCCTTCTCTCTGTCTTTCTCTCTCTCCGCCGCGTCGTCATCGTGCGTATTCTCCGAGCGCGCGCAAGATGGTTTCCGTCACTTGAATCTCGCATCTCACTTTCTCCCCCTCCTGTTGTCCCCTCGACATTCGTCCCGTTGCGACCTTTACGGTCTTCTGCGGCCGTTCGGCAACGTGGTCCCCCTCGGACCATGCTCGCGGCGTGGGACGGATGTTAATAACATCGTGTAATTCGTCGAGATAACACGCGGCGTCGCATAATTGGGCGGGCCGCGCGTAATCTGCTTCGGCGTGTCGCGGATGCTCCCTGTATCGCCCGACGTTTACTGGGGTTAGACTTCTACTTCGCAGAGGGTGGGCCATTACGTTTTTCGCAGCTCGGAGCTTCGCGATCAATCCGGCGCACAACTAGTGCACGCGTTTAAATCACCTCGACGCCTCATCTCCGTTCGGTTTGCTTTAATTCTCACGTAGCGACGTTCAGATTTTCAATTCAACTCGCGCAGGCTTCAGATAGAGCTGAGTCACTGAGTCATGCTTTTGCCAGTTACATGAGGACGCCACGATCATGTTCCGCGGATTTCGCGAATTGTCTCGCGAGTGACCCGGCGCGTCAGCGGGCAAGGTCAATGTAACTTGTTCGTGACGGAGGGAAGATCGGAGAGAGGGAAGGGATGCGCGCTCCATTGCCTCGTATCCATAAAGTGACAGTTGGAGATAGCGGCGTCCATAACTGCCCTCGGCTGCCGCCACGGGGGAGGGCGTCTCATTGTTTCACGGTTCACCTTTTTTCCGCCTTAATGACCACCCTTTACGCCTCCGGCACTCCGCACCGGTGGACGTGCAGGTTTAATTACGTCACTTTATAGATTCCTCCGGCGACTCGGCGGCGGAATAACGTTTCGCTGGCGGCAGATAAATCAGGCCCCAATCGCGAGACGCTGCTCGCGAAATGGCCAGGCGCGCGAGATACCGCGCGCTATTTACGCGATAAATCCGTTCGCCGATTGCGCCGGGCGAGCCATTAAAGATGATCCGAAGGATATCCCGTGCCGGACGTCCCGATTCTCCATCTTCGACGCTCGCTACGGCGTTTACGGATTTACCGAATCGAATGCGCAAACAACGTCCGTTTACGGACGCACCGCGATATCGCGTCGCGCCCGCGACGTTTATCCCCCGCCGGTTCTTATCGCGGTAGCGTATCGTCGACGATGTACTTACTTCCTCGAGTAGATAACTCAACGGCGGCAGACACTCGAGTGGAGATTCCGCCGCAGCGAAACCCCTTAGCCGAAACATTTTTCACGCACGTCGCCGGTAAAACCACCCCGCGAGCGCGATAGCGCCGCCATCGAAGCGGCCGGAATTAAGTTTACAGGGACGAACAGATTTTGAGAAATGCGTATCTCGCGCGCGCCGAACTTGGCCGGCCGAAGTTTCGACGACTGGATAAGGGGTAGCTGCTGCTTGTACCGGAGCCAGTTGAGCAAGTAGATAAGTTTCGATCCCTTGGCGAGAGCCACCTCGCTCCAGGCCGCCATCTTTCTCGCCCTCTGCTCTGCCTCCCCGTCCTAGATAAACGCGCACTCGGAATATCGGGAGGGGGAGGGGTGCCTCACCGCCGTCTTCTCGCGTTGCTGCTGAATTCCGCTCGGCTGACATCATCACCTGCACCGGTATTAAACCGGTCCGAGGGAGATGCTCGCGGATTATAAGGATGCTGTCTTCTTCTCACGGCACAAGCGATGGATAGCGGGCCGATGTAGCCGTCGTAAAACAAGCCGGTGTTGAGTTACTCGCCGGATTTGCGAGCGCAGTTTCGTTTATGACGTGTCGGAACACTCGCCAAGTTTCAGGCGCGCACGCGCGCGAGCAACGTGGCGGGAAACATGGAAAACAAATGACTATGCTCATCGTGCAACTCTCGCGAGAAATCTCACGCGAGATATTTGCCTTGGTGCTCGATGTTGATGACTTGCTCCAACGATCGCACCCGATTATGGACTTTACTCGACTACTGCGTATATTATTTCTCTTTTCTTCGATTTTTCTTATTGTTACAAATCTGGATTCACTTGACTTGTCTCCAGACTTAAATACAATTCTTGGAATCTCTTTGGATCGAGACCAATCGCCAATTACTGTTCGTCAACGCGAACGCTCACTACTCGTCGATGATGACTGACGATAGCCCCGACTGCGGTCGAACGGACCGGCGGCCATCTAGAGGAATACTCGTTATCGCGAACAAAACGAACGCGGTCCGAATGTCATCCGCGCTGAGCCTTGTCGTGTCAAACAAAACGCTCGCTTTGTTCCGTCGCCGTCCAGCGCGCGAGAGGATAATTTCCCCGACAGTTAATTCCCTCCCTGCCGCCGAGGGGAGGAGGACGCGAAAGGCGCGTTAACACTTAGCTCCGGCGACAAAGGTCCAATTCTTGGTCCCCACGGTGTCCTGACGCGACAATGGGAGCGAACTCCCGGCGAAAAGTACCCGGGGCTAAGGACAGACGGGATATTTCCCGACAAGGAGAACGGCGAGGCGTTGATACGCCGAAGGGAACCGAGGCGAGTACGGGCGATGCGGGATTGCCGGAGAGAGAGAGAGAGAGAGAGAGAGAGAGAGAGAGAGAGAGAGAGAGAGAGAGAGAGAGAGAGAGAGAGAGAGAGAGAAAGGGAGGGAGGGGGGGAAGAATCTGCGGAAAGCGGGGATGCAACGAGGCTGCAAGTCAGGCGAGAATCTAATTTCCCGAGACAAATCCTTAAATGTGCCCCGGAGCCCGCTGCTGGAAGGCGCGAGGCCGGGGCGTCTCTCGGAATGAGCTCGCGTCTAGCATCCGCGACAACGACCTTTAACTCGGCTCGCCAATTTTGCGTCTCCATAACTTCCCACCCTCGGCGCCCTTCTTGCGAAATGCGTCATTAAGCTCATTCACGCGGGAAATGCGGTCCAAGATCGAAGGCAGAATGTGCCCCGCCTATAGCATTCGGGGGCACGSGGGGGAGTGGGGGGGGGGAGAGGGCTAGTCGGAAAAATGTCACCTGTCTCGCGCGAGGATCGAGAGATCTTCGCAGAGAAAGAGAGAGAGAGAGAGAGAGAGAGAGAGAGAGAGAGAGAGAGAGAGAGGCGATTCTCTTGCTTAATCCGCTGAGTGACAATCTAATGACGAAACTTGCCGAAGAAATTTCGGACAAATCCGCATTCAGCGAATGAAACGTATACTGTACGCGCGATGGGATTCATTCAAACTTGCGATTAATTAAAATCGACGTATTGAACCGCTCGCGGAAATTATCCGCGAGTTTCGTTATCTGAAATCACGATGCGATTTCTCCGAATCTTGTTACCGGCGCCATTGGTGTTTCGCGATAGTTTAATTCCCGCGATTGTTATCGCCCGTCGAATCGATTGCGTTATATTCACCTGATATCATGCCACGAAAATTAGATTATTGTAATCGACGGCATCTGATTATGCCGTTGCGATCAAGCGCAAAAACGCCTGGTATTCGGCAATAACCATGCGAACGCCCGTTCCGGCGCGATTTAATCGCGCGAAAAGTAAGATAATTGAAGAACGAAATCGTCATAATGCGAATCCATCGCAGAGTGAATTGGCGATTATCGTTCGACGAATTGGTATGTCTCTTACGATCATTACGTTGATTCCCTTCTGATGCTCTTATTAATAATGATCATGACTTTTTTTTTTCATAATCTGATAGGTGTCGTGTCGTGTTCATCACGCAGAAGATCTGATCGAAAGAAACGTCCTGTAGCGTACGACTGCGCGAAAGAAACGCATCATGTACGGTTCCCAGTTGGCCGAGAATCTAAGACCGAAATTGAATCTTGCGAGGACTCATGTAGACGACGAATGGTGTATTTTTGGGTCCGATGCCATTTCTTTGTTTCTGTTCTGTATTCCAGAGTGCATGATGGACGACGGGAGCGCCTGTGCCATCTTCTGGAAGTAGGAGGCACCGGTGGCGGCCGCTGAAGGTAACTTCGACTTCCAGGAGATAGCTAGCTTCCTTCCAGTACCTCTATTCTTCTTCTCCGCAAATCGACAGAAAGAGAACTTCCTTCCGCCCCGACCCCCCCGCCCCCCGCCGCCGTCCCCCTTGGATGAGAAAAGAGAGATGAGAGATAGAACGAGCGAGGAGGAAAGTAACGGGCCCGCTCTACGATCCCTGTTCCCGATCACCGCTAATTCAGCCAGCACAGCTCGCCGCAAAGTCTCCATTTTGCCGCTCGCTAGTGCTTAGAGCCACCCCCAGCCCGATCCCAGCCTCAAGTTCTCCCGTGTACTACCCCCCGCCATCCCTCGCAGCCCGACTCGCAGTGCGGCCGGTACACATCCGTCCTCGGAGGTGGCCAAATTCGCACGGGGAGTGCACGTAGTGCTCGTCGAAATTCTCTCGCGAAACGA
Organism: Eciton burchellii; assembly: GCA_020341155.1. NCBI lineage: Eukaryota > Metazoa > Arthropoda > Insecta > Hymenoptera > Formicidae > Eciton > Eciton burchellii. Next base: position 837,163 of record JAHMML010000012.1, on the reverse strand, counting down.
GTTCGAGTTTCCGCGCGGCGGAACTCGAGCCGATGAGACGCACGCGCGGCTCATCAGGGCTCGTGCCTGCATATCGTACATTCAGGAACTCGCATGGGGAGACCCCTCCGTGGGTCTCTCGATTGGCTCGAACAATTGGCTACAACGATTGGCTCGCATTTGACTTTGAAAGTCAAAATTCCTTCGCTGGTGAAAGAGAGAGAGAGAGAGAGAGAGAGAGAGAGAAAGAGAGAGAGAGGGAGAGAGAGGGAGAGAGAGAGAGAGAGAGAGAGAGAAAGAGAGAGAAAGAGAGAGAGAGGGAGAGAGAGGGAGAGAGAGAGAGAGAGAGAGAGAGAAAGTGCGCCAAAGAAGATCTAAAATCGCGATCTTTCTGTTTATTTTTGTCTCTCGTCCAAGCTGTTGCTGTCGCGGTCGCGGTTATCCACGCAGCGAGGAACGATCGCTGATTGGGCTTCTCTCGTGTCGGTCTTGCCATCCCTTTCTTATCCGTCTCTCATCCGGCACGACACGCATCGTTTTACGCATTACTATTAAAGGTATTATAGAACAGTGTTGTGCGTACCCACGTGCGTGACTAAAACCTGTAGCCGTAAACCTGTCGTTTCGTGTTTCTTTGCTCTGTTTATTGCGCACCGCCGTTACTATCACACTACTTGAAGCCTCGTTACGACGAGACGCGTGCGTGGTGGACGCTCTTGGACGGCTTTCGCCGGCCAGACCAGGACAGGATCGGCCAATGCAGCGGCGATGCAGAATGCGCGAAAGGAAGCTGCGGTCTTAGAGCGTCTACCGAGCGTACGACGACGACCGGAAACCCCTTGCTCTAAAACGCCCTTGCTCTACAATGTTGTACATTGTATGTACGTCTCGAAGTCCAAAGTCCCGCCGTCTCACCGTTCCCGAACCCCTTCTCCCCCATCTCATATCCGTATATTCGTGTGGACACGACCATCTTGATATATATATACATATATATATATATATCAAGTATATATCAATGTATAAATATATATATATATATATGTATATATATATATATGATACTATATATATTATGCCGCTCTCTCTTTACAGCTATGACCATATAGTGGCTCGCTCGTTGGATGTGTTGTCTCGTTCGTTGTCGATGTGTTTTTTATCACCTCTGTACATATTTTCTGATTATGATGTGAGCTACATTTATCTCTTTACTGTATTACTTAGATTTGATTCTATATATGACAGTCTATGATGTCCCTATCTTCTGACCGACTCAACCGAACCGCCCTCCGCATTTCCCACTCATTTCGTCCCACTTGTCCTACTGATTGTGAGTCTCGCACATGATCGTGTTTTTTATCGGTATATTACATATAGGGATATCCACACGCACATGTATACGCAAACATACATATACACACCCCGATGCGCATCCAGTGCAGATATTTCTAACCGAGCTTACGTTAGCTTGCGGTCTCCTAAAGTCACGTTTACGGCGAGCCGAGCGCCGTTCCCGATCGGTTCAGCTGACGCTAAAAATTCAGGATATTCGCTCCTGGCGAAAGATGAAATTACGAGAAAATGAAAAAAAACAAAGAGAATCTCTCTCGGATCCGCGGGCGGATGTCGCGGGAGCGTGTCTACGTTTGAAAGCAAACCAAGTCGAGACGGAGGGGGAGAGATCAATGTTTGTCGAGGATTACGATGACAATCGCAATTTCCGATTACGATGACAAAAGATTCTCGATTGGATCCGGACATGAGCAATTCGATGAAATCGAATCCTGACTCGAGGCGGTTCAGCGGTTTCGCGCCCACTTCTCGCTCATCTATCCGCGCGGGACTTAGAAATAACTGCAGGATATATAATGAGCATCCGTTGTGTTAAATCTCGCGCGACGGTGATCCATCTCGAACGCGCGCTCTTTTCACCTCCCACCGAGGCGGTCTGATTGCCTTTGGCACGTCCGTACGAGAATCAGAAGGTCGTTAACCCGATGTGGATCACTGTCGGGAGTTATCAAGCCATATCAGTTGAATCAGCTTAATATCCCACCTGATTTTATCGCGATTCCCATTCGTTTTCGGCTTGAGATAGGTATCAAGTAGATCAACGTATTTCGGTTGGAGTTACTTTTCTTGTCCTGGTCATTATGATTTCTATTACCAACCCTCCTGGAACATGGTTACCGCTGTTACGTATGTATGTTACATTGTTACCGATTATGATCATTGTTTCTCGTGATTGTGTTTTCTCGGTTACTATCGTCGCACAGAAGACACACACGTAACCCATATGCGTATACGTACACGTATACTCGCGCGGTTTCCAGTGCTGTCTCCATGTGTACGTTGTACGCGTTGACGAGCGCAATCATGCGCGTCAAGGCTACGCGTACATACACGGATATGTTACGTTTATATATATGTACGTGTATACACATGTGTGTGTATGTGTGTGCGCGCGCGCGCGCGCGCGCGTGTGTGTGTGTGTGCAAAATGCATATATATATACAACACACATATATGAATACGTGTGTATATATATATATATATATATATATATATATATATATATACATACCCCCTACCTCCTTCCCTTTAGGATGGTGGATGCTGGTGTAACCGTGTAACTTTGTCGTTCTCGGTGTTAGCCGCAAGATCTTCTCTTTTAACGCCTCACAGACGCTTCGGCCCGCACACGGAAATGACTAACGCTATTTTTTTCTTTTTTTCTCTGTTCCCTCTATTTCGCAACCGCCAACGTCATCGACCCGCAGACAGAAAGCTGTTCGTTGGTATGCTAAGCAAGCAACAAACTGAAGACGATGTCCGACAGTTGTTCACTGCCTTCGGCACAATAGAGGAGTGCACCATCCTTCGCGGACCCGACGGAAGCAGCAGAGGTAAGTCCCAGTTCTCAGTCCGGTATCCTTTTTCTGTTCCCCTTTTTCTTTTCTTCTTTTTTCTCTCCACGTCGATGTACACCAATGATAATGATGCCGATTATTATTATTATTGTCGTATGATGTACAAGAGCAATAAACAGAATGCAAACAATCAGCCATCGCCGGTTTTCTTATTTCCACCAAAATCTAGGCAGCCGTTGGAGATGTCCCGCTGTATTCCTTCAATGTTTCCCTCTTGCATTTAACGGGGAAATTTGAAGCGAGCGGATGAAAGTGTTCGCGAGACGCATAGCGAGCGCGATGTTGCGGTTCGCTAGCGTAAAAGCTTGAGAGATCATCGATAAAGAGATTTAAAAACGGCGCGGTGCAGTCCCTAAGGGATTAAGCACGAAAACCGTATCCTCGCTGGGGCTAAGTGTACCGTAACGTGGTGCGCGTGTATTTTTATGCCGCGGGATAAAAGCATTGTCCATAAAAATACGCGGGTATCCGTGCAATTTTTAGCCGCGAGCCGGGGCATCCTCTTTGCGATCGTTTCACGTCTTTGCCCGTTCCTTGTTTTCCCCCGCCCGATTCAATCGCAATTTCGATCCATTGAAGATCGATCTGCACCGAGTGTAAGATGCAAACAAGCACTTGCAACGAGCAGTTGCGCGCAGCTCGCGCGTAATTTCAATGCCAATTGTCATTGCTCGGTTTCTTATCAGCGAGCAGAAATGAATTTTGCGATTGCGCACAATGGATCCGTTGTTTGTCGCGTCTTTCAACCGACAGCTAACAGCTTTGAAGGTTGAGATCCTGACGGATCGACAAATTACAGCTAAGCAAAGATAAAATTCATTTCGTATTCGATTCCGAAGGCGATTCATTTGAATTTTATCATCTGCTCGAGCTTAAACCTTTCAAAGTTTTCGTTGCGACGAACGAGATCATTAAGCAGCTACATTATTCAATATATTATCAAAGAAGAATCATTCTAATGTGCAAGAAACGCGCTCTGTGTATCGACACGCTCTCGAAGAGCCGTGAAGCTCTCATAATTCGCGGCGACTTTGGGCGTTTTCATCGAACGATGAAGCGAGCAAAGGGACTCTCCGGGGCACCTGGTTTTTCCCCAAAGGGATGAGGGGGCGAACGGACTCTGTGAAATTAATCATGAGATGAGGCGGTAAAGAGGAGGTGGGAGGCAAGGGGGAGAGAACAGTTATCTCAAAGGAAAGGAGGCAATTGCCTCGACTAGGCATTACGAGAAGGAAAAAGGGGATGATAGCTCGCCGCTCGTCTCGACCTCCGGCGATGATGCGCGGCGGTTTAAGCCCAAGCGGAAAAAAATAATCGCGATGGCATTTGAATATCCGCTCGTGCTGCAAACAGCCCGCGCAGGTAGCTAGATAGCTGACGAGGAAAGCTGGATGTAATTCGGGCGGCGAGAAAAATCGACGAAATGGCGGACGAGAAGTGGCTGCGGAGTTGCAGTCGGACGAGAGAAGCGGCAAGAGCAATAATTTCCGCTGGACGAGGCGGCGAAATTTAAATATTTTCATTCAAGAACGAGGAGAGAGAGAGAGAGAGAGAGAGAGAGAGGGAGGAAAAGAGATCTCGCGAGATCCGCAGTGCGGGCAATGCGAGGAGATAGCGACGAGCAGGAAGGTGATCGAAGAAAATGGGAAAGCAAGGCGGATCGACGGGAGGGAGGGAAGGGGAGGGAGGAGGATAGGGCGAGCGGCTGAAATAAGGAAACGGGAGGGCAGGCGGGCGGGTAGGCAGGCGCGAATGTAATTAAATTCCACTTTGAAGTGAAACTCACTTTCAGCAGTTAATAAGATTTTGATTCGCAGTCGGTGACGTAACGCAGCGCGCCCATCGTCTTTGGCAGGTAGGCGCTGCTCGCTCGCGACGACGAAGGAAGCACGAGCGATAGCCGGGTTGGTAGTCAGTTGGAGGAGAAGGAGGAGCAGGAGGAGGAGGAGGGGGAGGAGAAGGAGGAAGAGTCGGGGAGAAGGAGCGGAAGTAGTAGTACGCAGAAGAGCTTTACAATGTGCGAAGTCTGTGCTCCTTCGCTTCCAGCAAAGACCGAGCCCTTCCTCCCTCCCTCCCTCCCTCCCGTCTCGGCCTGGCCACCCTCTCGTTCCACGTTGCGTCAGAGCTCTCCGGGTTCTTTGTCGAGAGTCGAGGACGATGTTGCGCCAGCTTTCCGAGCTCTTTAATTAAAATTACGCGAACACGCGCGCGCGCGCGCTGCGCGACGACAGTATCCAACCGGTAGTCGGTTTATCACGTGGAATGCATTCGCGATTACTCGTCGAGAATCTCAGGTATGTCGCACCGGCGATTACAATACCTTTGGCGAAATGAAGCGCGCGCGAGCACTGAACGCAATCTCGAGCTTAATCTCCGCCCCGCGACGCTGACCTTTCGTCGCCGTCGCGGTCGATCACGGAAGACCGCCGCGATGAGGCTACCCCGCATGTGGTAGCTTCCGCTTCCCGAGAATCTTCGCGAGGAACGGAGGACGTTTCCAATTTTCCGTTCCCGGAGCAGACGCTCGCAGCGCGAATACCCGCCGCGAGATAATCCCGCGAGCATCCCCGACCGCGACATTCGTCCTTGGACATCGGTATCAGAACGAAGTTAGCGGCGGGGACGGATGTGTCTGCCGCGGGAAGAGCCTGATCGCTTATTCCGCGCAACTCTGCCGCGGTATATTCCGCGCCCCAGCCTCGTTCTGGAGGAACTTTGCCAACACGCTTCATCACCGCTCGCCGAGCCTCGGTCGAGTTTCATAACTAGCTAATCCGACCCGTAATAGAGAGATCAGGGAGAGCTCCGCTATGCTCAACCGTATGCGTGCGCGTATATGTGTATCATATATATAAATATATATATATATATATATATATATATATATATATATATTGCCTCGGTTACTACGTCGACGCGGCCCCAAAATTACAACGGGAAGGATATCGTTTCGGTAACTCTTATTCCGGCATCATCCGTCAGTAAAGCACGGGGATCAGTTACGTGTCGGGAGAGCGTGAGCGCACGCGAGCGGAATATCCGTTGGCGCACGCAATCCGCGCCGTTTCAGCCGATGCGACCTCCCGCCAATAAGTTATGATGGCTGAAAGTTATTGAGGGCCGTCCCCGGCCGCCCGCTCGCCCCTGTCCGTTATTCTCGACTCAACTTCCCTTATCGGATGATGCCGCCTATCTGGAAAGGTGGCGGAAGATTTCTCGGTAACGAGGAGCTTAAGAAAGGAACTCGGATCGCCGAGTTCTTACGCCGCTCGTCTTCGTCGTCACCGTCATCGCCGTACGTCAAAGCGACGCACTGCGTTGTCTTTCCCCCGTGGCCTTCTCTGGAAACACCCCCGTCTCCTCTTCCCCCCGCGCAGTTACCATCCCTCCCAGGGGAGAGCGAAGAACGACGACGGAGCTCTTCGTCCAATTATTTTTCCCTCGCTTCGAAACATTTCAACGCCACTTCAACGAGCGAACTCGTTCCGTTCTCGTTGCCGCGCAACCCTCCGCAACCCAGAACAGAACGGAGAACAGGGCCGCGCCGCTCCCCCTGTCCCTGTCAGAGCGGCGCTCCCCTTTCCCGTTAAACGTACGCGATCCCAGCACCCCGGGACCATCCCTTAACGCGGACCGCGAGTCCGCATTATTTCAATCGCGCGCGAACGGCAATAATTCACCGCGCGCTAAGAAGATTATAAAATGTTGATGAATAATGGAACGAGATATTATTCAGTACGCCGCTCTCTCCTCCCCACCGCCGTACCGTGAGATGGGAGGATGGAAGGGAGGCAGCAACCTACGCTGTTGCGGAGGAGGCAACCCCCTCGGCGTGCTGGAGCGCGAGCTCCGCCACGTGCATCCCGCGCACGCTCCACGATTGCGCAATCGTGCGCCGTAAGCGCGATACGATTATTCAAACCGGGCAAACAGTTCCGTGCCGTCAAGTCGTAACAACATTGCGCGCCGGTACTCCCCGATCCTCCTCTTTTGTCGCTCGGAACGCTCGCGCAACGCGACGTTCCGGGCGCGCTCGCGCCCGGCCCCGCTAACTATCGGGGCGGCATTACGTAACATTTAACCCCCCCCCCACCTCCTCCCCCTCTCCTCCCCCCTCCCCCCGGGCGACGGAGAGAAGTACAATAGATCACGAGTTGGCGAGTTGGCGCGCGTACAATGCAATTACGCGTAACATTATATCGCGCGCTTCGGGTTCTTACCTTAAGGGCTGCGGCGGATGCTAATTTACTCGGGTTTAGCACTACCGCGGACTGCTAACATATCGTCTATCGCGTTATCGCAAACTTAAGATGCGTCACTGCGAGCATATTCGATTAGAAGGTACGCGCGAATTTCCGCTGCGTCGCGATTAATGAGTCCTCGAGCGGCGGAAGGGAATTTCCTCAATTGGTAGCGAGGCTCGACGCGAGGCTCCCTTGGGTGGCAGGGTGCGTTTTTCGCGGATGACACGGCCCAGATCAGGGCTTAGGGGATCGAGACGCGTGTGATCGTCGCCGCGATAACGGTTAGTTTAGCCGTAATGGCCCCCCAAATCGCCGATTGCAGCAGTTCGCTCGCGCGCGCGCGCGCGCGCGCGGAATCACTTCCGATCGTTTGCGTTTTCGGCCGCGCCGCGGCCGAAAGAGACGGCGTTGACGCCGGGAAATGTGACGAATCAATAATTTCCTCGGCCTAGCGTTTTATGACGGGGCATTAAACGAGCGATGGTTATCGGCGATTAATCGTACGTCTGTCACTTGCACTGGCGCGTCCGCGCGCGCTGCTCGCCATTGTATCGCGCCTTAATGCGCGCGGGCAATTTGCCTGTCCTTTATCTTCGGCGCCCGCCACGTCCCGGCTCCCGGTTATTGCAGGCACGGCGTATATTACCGTTGCGGATTACGGGGGAAAAAAACGCCGCGCACGTCACGGGTACGCTCTCATTATCGCGAGGCTGTAAACTTGTCCTCATTATCCTCCATAGATCGCGCAGTTATCAAGCTCTAATTCCATTAACGATTCCGCATTATCGCGACGCAGCGAAACAGAATGCAAATGCAGCGTTTTTTCCGCTCTTTGTTATCCAGCGAGACGAGTCGCGGCGCACCGGACGTCGTTGCGAATTTCATGCGCGCGCGCGCGCGATCTCGATCGAGTCTCGCGGATGTGATCGTTAAAGGTACGTCGGCGAGATTTAACGAGAGTACGCGAGTACGCGCGTCAAACTCCGCGAATTACGGCGTCCCGCTCGTAATCGTTCGTCGGGATGACCGGCGTCTCGGCGCGTCTGTGGCGTTAAAGCCCCAGCATCTTCCTGGTGAACGAGCGTCGACCCGCACCGCTTTCTAACGCCGCACAGCGGCACTTCGCCTCCCCTGCGCGAGGGAGGACGCTTTCGGGCGGAGGCTCTCAATATGTCCGACCTAATCCTCTCCCGGAGGACTCGGCGTCCCCTCTCGCGCGCTTTACTTTGCAATACGTACAAACATTTCGAGCCCAGCTGCGCCACGGGATTTAGGAGCTGAGCGATTAATAAATGCTCCGTACGACGAGCTGGCACCAGGACTCTCCGACAGCCACTCGACGAGGAGGCTGCCCGTGATTTACCGTCCGGACTCGCGTGTCTGCATCCAAGCCCCTGCCGCTTCGTCTGGCTTTTCGGTGATTTCGCGGCATTCGTTATGATTTAGTGCCCCGCCTGAAACATCGGCGACGATCGGTCTTCCTCTTTCAGCGTTCGAATGCGCGGAATGGTTTAAGACGCTGATACGACGCGCGAATCAGCGTTCGCTCGTGCCAGAGAAATCGCAACTCTCCTTCGCGCGTTCGTCTCTCCATCGCTCCGCCATTGTTCCTATGTTGATCGTATGTTTCACCGGGCGTTAAACCTCTTTTTCTCTTTTTTGATACATGATCTTGGAAAATGGAGTTCGGGTCATTTCTTAGGAATTGATTTTTTCTGTTTAGTTTAGTACACTAGAACACTAGAAAGGAATTTCTGAGGATAATAAAGCATACAAAAATTGTTGCAGAACTTGTTGTTCATAATTTATCGGTTCTCCAGACGCATGCTTATCGGCAGAGCGTTACGTGCAGAGCATGGTTTTACCATTTTGTACCTCTAAAGTACTCCACGTATAATGGGAAAACGAATTTTGACCTCCTGGCGATCTTGTTAAGCTCTTCTCACCTCGAAAGTGCCATATGAAGGGATTCAAAAAACGTAACGTAACTGGTCTGCAACCAGTGATGTTGATCGCGTATTCTGAACGGAGCGTTCTGCTTCTCCACGTTCGATGAACAACATCACCATCACTCGAGAGAGAGAGAGAGAGAGAGAGAGCGTAAATCCGCGTATGATCCAATGCATCGCGAACTCCGACGTTTCCGTCGCGGCAGAATTCCGCGCGCAATCGGGGGAGTGACGATGCGAATAACGATTCGCGTGACCGATAGATTTATTCAAGTCGCACGTATGTCACGGACTTTTCATTGAGGGATCGTCGAAGCGGACCACAAGGTCCACGAGGTCACGCGAGGCGTGCAGAGTGCGATAAGAATCCGTACCACGTCAGCCGAACCGCTCCCTATGGCTGCAGCAACCCCGCCTTGTCAAATCCAACGAGATCAGGATCGGACGGGTCCTTCGGAAGATAAACGCTAGGGGGTTATTTTTAACCTTCCAGCGTGGCCCTTTTTCGTGTCACTAGATCGGCGTGGCTAATGCGATTCGGTCATCGGTGTTGGAGCGGCATCGAGAATGGCGAACATCTCGAGATAGGAAATTTCAGACGAACGCGAAAGAATGAGCGGGATTCCCTTTCTATAAATTCTGTGCTATAGATATCATAAATAACTTGTGAATTAATTTGCCGTCACAGTGACACGGTTACGATACGACAGTTGCAGAAGCAACTCCGTCGTGGAATTGCATTAACAGCTGCCGCGTTAGTTTATAATGCAACAAGCAAGACGCTACGGCCAAAGTTTAGCTCGACATTACAGATACCGATAAACGAGTGAATTAAATATTGAATGATTAAAAACCGACAGCGACTAGTCCCAACAAACTAAGAGCTAAAATGCTAAGAGCAGTGTATTCTATTTCTATCTAATCGATACGTACATAATTAAACTCGACGGATTCGGCACAATTTCCTCAATTAACGTCAAGGATGCATTCCCGATAACAAAACGATCGCTCGCATAAGCGCGAGGGGGGACCAAAGAGAGGTCGCAGAGTCCAGCACGAATTACCGCGGGGAATCCCCGTGATCTCGTCGCTGCCGCGTGCGACGACTGCGCGCCCTATTGTAAACTCGCGGGCAAGCGGCGAGAAGCGGCGCGCGTCTTTGTTGGCGCGGCGGCATCGGGCGCCATTGTGCTCATCGAGATTTACCGTCTTCATATTAATGCGATTACCGTTCCGCGGCAGGCACTCGCGTAAGATCCGCCGTTGTTGTATCATCTCATCGCTGTACCCTACCTGACGCAGAGCAGCCGCGTCAATATCCGGCGCTGATATTGCGCGGAGTCTTCTTCGTCAATATCCGCGAGCTTTTCACCCGCCGTGCCTCGCAGAAGTGACGCCGCGCGGATACCTTGCTTCCCCCTTCCGTCAGCCGCCATACGAGGCTTTTGCCCGTCAACCGTAAATACACCCATATTGCCCATAAACCTTCGCATTCGTGCATTACCCATCCCGATTCGACGCTCGGTCCCTCCGCTCCCCGCGCGCGCATCGGCTCGTCGCCGCGCGTTATCGAATAACCGGTGCTGGGCAGCTTAACAGGRGCGACGTCCTCCTCCYCCCCCCCCCCCCCCCCCCGCTCACTCTCTCTGTCTCTCTCTGTTTCGACTGTTTGCGTTTCTGTTCTGATCTCCCTCCAGGCGCGCGATTCGAGCGCGTCGAAATCGTTTTCGAAGATCAAGCTGTGAGGCTGCATCCCTCATAAATCTCTCGTTTCGCCCAGTATTGGCATCACCGACGATTATAGGAAGCGTTACGCTACGACGGGTTCACGACAATAATATATCGAGTATCGCGTTGCGAAATAATCCCGCGCGAGTTATCGCCGGACGTTTATGGGCTTTCCATTGGTTTTACGAGGCCGCGTCTTCGCCCGTGCGAGCCCGAATCCGAGCGTTCGAGGACGACGATTGTAAGATTCCATAAGCCCGTGCGGGCTGCATCATGGTTTCGCTAACGATTAGAACTCAACAACCGGTGGAGGAAAGTGTATAGCGTCTCCCTCGCGTCGATGGCGAAGGTTTAACCGGCGATTTGCAACAATTACACCTGTAAATCGTAAATCGTCAAACGAGATGGCGAGATGTCGTAACGGACAAACGACAGAGACGGTCGAGTCCTCGCGAAGCTCTCTTTCCGACAGGGATGTTATTAATGATAACAAACAGCGCCGGACGAGAGCCGTTAAGGAGGCTTTGGCGGCCGGAAACCACGATATGGAACGCAACGGAAATTTAATAATCCATTACTGGATCCGGCATTGATTCATCCTGGCGTCGTCCTGATCATCGATCTGGCGCGAGCATGCAATCGTAATCCGTGCGACTTTTGCGGGACAGATCTCTCGCGAATGGCGTCTATATTCGTTCTACGCTCGCTGTTTGCTTTCATCAAAATGCGCCGCTTGCACGTAATCGCAATTCGCATCGTTGTCCCTACCGCCGCCATCGTCGTTAAACGAAATGTCTCGAAAATTCGAAAGGAAGACAAGCATCGTGCGTGTGTATACGCATTATTCTATCCGACCTCGCTCACCCCGTGACTTCTCGTTTTTACTGGTGACCCCGCTACAGCCCTTTCGCCAAACGCGCGATACCATAGCTCGTTCATGTCGCTCTATCATGTTCCGATTTACGCAGTCGCGTTAACACTGTCCTGGATCTTCCGGCAAGCCAGAAATGTGGGGAGCCTTTTTTGCCTGATAAAACCTTGACAGCCTTGTGATTCACCGGCGTGTTCGTGATAACGTCGCACTCATGTTAACGGTATATTATCAGAAATCGAGATTCGGATTGACGCGAGGTATCATCTGCACATCTCGATGATACAAAAGAGGAGAGATTCCAGTAATTGTTCCAACATAATGCGCGCGTATCGCGGAACAAGCTACATAAATGTTACCTCGTTATCTCTGAGCATCTTATCTGACAATAAGCACGCATGATAATCGGTAATTGCTTGAACCTTTTGCCGAACAGAAGTCATGACAAGCTGCTTAACTACAGGCTGCGTAATTACCAAGCCTATCTCCCATCGGATAACGACTGCTCAGCAGCGTATCTTGCGTTGGATCGAGATCGCGTAATACGATTACGGGCATCCGAGGCCTCCCTCTAACGACGACACGCGCGTCTCGCGGCGCTTTTTACGCGATCCGGAGATCGCGGCCGCGCGGGCTTTTTTTCAAGATTTTTACCGAGCAACCGAGCCCCTCTCCCTCTCCCTCTCTCGGTGGGAGGGGGAGGGTTGGAAATTCATAACGCGGCACACGCGCGCGGCGGCACTAGAAATTTAATAATCCATCCCGTATCCTTGGCGTCGCGGGACGTGACCGTCGTTGGATGGCGGCGTATGCGGCAACGACCACGTCGTAATCGTAACGGCGGAATTTTACGAAGCGTTTCTCTCTCTCTCTCTCTCTCTCTCTCTCGCCCTCTGACAGCCCCCGCGGGCCGACCGGTTTACAACCCCACCGGTCTCTCCCTCTCGTTTCACATAGCCAAGTATCGACGCACCCCGTACGTCGGGCCAACCCGCCGTACCCGCCAACCCTCGCACTAATGCACTATGAAACTCGTAACGACGAGTCGGCCTGTGTTTCTCACGTAATGGAAATACCGCTGCTTATCCGCGCGTTAAACGATTCACCTACGGCTGGCCGCATTACGGGCATCATTACGTCCGCTGAAACGTGTACGTCCCCTCTTTTCCCCCTCACGCTTTCTTCCGCCTTCTGCCTGTCGCTTTCGTTTCCCAGGTCTGGCGCGTTATTATTGACAGGTGAAGAGCAATGGATAGCTCGTAGAAGCGCGACGAAGACGGTCTCTGTGCTGACTTATGACCCCGTTGCCCGGGGATTATCGTCTTGCTCGACAACCAGGATTAACGATCACGCCAGATGACGCGCGCGGAGTAGTACGTTGCCGCTGACGGCGGTCGATGTGTCGGATGATCGAAGGGGATTCATACGCCTCGCGCGCCCACCCCGTGTCCACTCCTTATCTGGAAATTAAGGGGCGCAGCGGGGCCTCGTAGAACGATCGCCTCGCGGATTATGTAAATTGTTCTTTTACGATTGAACTGACGCGTTCAGATGACCGAATAACTATCCGAATCGCAAACGAGACACGCGATGCGAAGACGGCTACACGCTCGCAATTATCGTGCCACGTTAATCGAGTCAGGAGTCAGGAGTTGGAATCATTCGAATGCTATCAGCTATTCGGCTATTCTGTCGGCGCGGTCAAGAAATATCCCCGAATGGTGTCCAGAGCCATCGGCAATTCCCGAAAGCCTTCCCTCTCTTTGTCGTCTGCACTTTCGACAACCCTTTCACATTTCCCGGCGTGCGCGCGTGGCCGCGAGCGGCCCCATCGATGGCTTCGCGCGGCAATGTCTATCAGCGAGTGCAAATCGCGCGCGAACGCGGGCGCGTATTGAAACGAGCGCGTAAGGAAAAGCCGTGCCGTCCGGATGATCAAACAGACGGAATCACCACGTACAAATCGTAGGACGCGGATGATTGGATTACTGCGCGCGTGCAAACGGGCGACGAGGGTGGCGTCAGCGAGGGGCGCGGGACAGGAGTGCAGTCGGACGGGGTGCAGTAACGGTAACGGGTAACATACAGGTAATGCCGACTGCCGCCACCGCCGCCGCCGCCGCCGCCGCCGCCGCCGCCGCCAGTCGCTAAGTCGTGTGCGCGTGTGCGCGTGCACGCGCGCGCACGTGCGACTGGCGGCAGCGTGTGCGCGCACGCGGCGCACTTGGTGAATGCGCGTTAATCCGCCTACCGAGTACATTTGCGGCAGCGCCGGTACCGCCCATCGAAACCATCGAATTTTCGTTTCCTCTGTCGGGGCCTCCGCTGTGTGCGTTTGCCATTCCAACGAGAAAACGCCCGTATATTGTATCATGTGTGTGTGTGTATGTGTGTATTTGTTCGTGGATACGAACGCTCGCGCGCGGGTCGTGTCGGCAAACGGCGCGTATCGACAAACGAATGGCGAAGCCTTGGAGCGATTTTAGCTTTTACCGGAGGACTTTATGTTGTGTTTACGGCGGTCGTCGACGGGATCTCGACGGGCCGAGACTCGAGTCGTGCGCGTAAAACAAATTTATTATTATCGCGGACATAATGCTGCCGGCTCCGCGCCGAAGAAGACGCGCCAGAAACCGAAAAGCAGTCCGGCGCGTCCGCTCGTCCCCCCGCGCTCCGACATCGGGGTGAATTAGTCGCTGCATGCGCTTGTCCCCTTTAGAAGGGCTGAGAGAAAGAGAGAATGAGAGAGAGAGAGAGAGAGAGAGAGAGAGAGAGAGAGAGAGAGGGATACATATCTCACGATCAGGGCGCACGCATGACGCGTGGCCCCGCGTGCACACGCGCTCGCGTGCGTTTCATATACGATAAAGCTCGATCACGTAATCCCCCCGAGGCTCGCAATAATTACAAAACTACAGGCGTCAGTCGGCCGAGCGACCCTCGCCGATCGACTCGGCCCCGAAATCGCTGTCCCGCAGATTTGCCATACATCCCCGCGCCGTGTCGTTTTTAAAGCCACGTTCGCGTTTTCTCCTCGTCCTCTGCCAGCCCTCCCTCCTCTCTGCCTGTGAATCTTCGTGCTCCCTTTACCTCCCTCACGTCCCCGTCGGCGCTAGACGCCCTCTGACAATCTCGCTTCCTTAATTCATTATATTTATCGGCTAGATTAGCCATAAGTGGCTCCGAATTGTGCGCGTTTTAAGGCTTTTATTTTGGTTACACGTTTTACGCGGAGGAGAGCGGTAAATCGGTAAAATCGGTTTCGTTTTAGTCGTCGAAATAATCTCGCAAAACCGGATCGGAGCGGTTTCCCCGTTTCGCGGGGATCCCTCTTTTTTTCCTCCTCCCCCCCTCTCTCTCTCTCTCTCTTCTTTTTTTTTATGTTCCCATTCTGTTTGCACGCGAAAATACGATTCGCGTTCCGCTTCCGGTTACCCGATTTGCGTTCTTCGATTCGAGTCAACAACGATCTTTAATCGGGCATTGCGGATACGCATGGCGCGAGCCCGGCTAGCGAGTCCGTGGGCGAGTACCAATGTTTGCGCGAAAAAGCAAAGAATCAACCGAGGGACGAATTTATCAGTGTGCTTCGAAAATAGAGGCGCGAGCGCGCGCGAGCTCCGGATAAAATATCCCGCTACGCAAATATGCGCCCGTATGCGCGCCGATATCGCGGCGATCCGAAAATGAAATTGATACACGACGCAACGTCGCGACGCGACTCGCCTAGTGAAATTGATGCCGGCGCATTTCTCTCGCAACTTTATCTTCCAGCCAGACAGAAAGAGACAGAAAGGCAGAGGGACGGGGAGAGGAGTGGAGAGAGAGAGAGAGAGAGAGAGAGAGAGAGAGAGAGAGAGAGAGAGAGAGAGAGAGAGAGAGAGAGGAGTATTAAAGCCCGGGGGCCAGTCTCGTAAAAGCCGAGAATGCTCCTACGGCTTTTTTCGCTTTTCGTCGGAACGGAACGCGCCGCGCCGTGAAAATCGCGACCCGTGATTGCGCTGTGATTCTATTAGGCGGACGGTGCGCGCTTTACGCGCTTGCCGGCTCGCGTCCGGAAATTGTGTTTTTAATTCTCCCCGATAAATCAGCCGTGGCTAAACAAGTATTAACATTCCCACGCGGCCGGTAGCCAGACCGCGACGCGCGGTTTGCGGTCAACAGCGCGGCGCTGCAAAAAAAAAGAGAGAGAGAGAGAGAGAGAGAGAGAGAGAGAGAGAGAAAAGAAAAAAGGAGAGGGAGCGAAAGAGAGATCCGCGCGGGAGATCAACGGGAGATCGAAGTCGGAGCCCGTAATGCGATTAACGGACGTTAAACCGTGGAACATTCCTTTCGGGGACACTCGCGTCGCGGGGAAGCGTCCTCTTTGTCTCCCTCTGGTCAATATCGACGGCAATCGGTGTCGATCGCGCGCTCAAGACGACTTCCACGTCAAGGTCGAGATGTTTATGAATACCGTAACGCTGATAATACTCGAGATAAGCGGGACGGGAGATATAATGCGCGCACCGATGCGCTCTGCGATATTATTCGCCCGAGTGATATTAATCAATGTTTCCTTTTTTTACCCTTGACTTCCCTCGCTGACTTTTCCCCCCCTCTACCCTCCCCTCCCCACCCCTCCCCCGTCTTTCTGCTGTCATCCTCCTGTCACTACATACATGCCTGAACAAAGTAACAGAAGCATGCGCGAGGGAGAAATCGCATTCACCGCCTGTTCGGCGAGCAGGGCGGCAAGTCGGAACGTTGCGACAAATTTGATTTGTCTGTCAGAGGGTTGGGACGATATTATTTCGCGCTAAAGCGCGAGCAAAGTGCCCCGGGGGTCGCGCGATGGAGGATCAATATTCGAAATCCGGATAATCGTGGGATGGCGGTAATCGTGGACCGGGACGCGAGGCTCGGTCGAGGCGGGCGACGAAAACAAAGCGTGTTCTTGGCCGCGATCGATAATGTATCGCGAAATTGCACGGCGCGATGCGCGACTTGCGCGCGCGTGGCACGGTATCTCAATATTTACCGACTGCGATTACATCTAGCACGTCGTTCCATCTTGGTTTCTCGCGGCCAAGTTTAGACTCAAATATTGAGCGCGGGGGTATATTTAATAGATACACGTTACATATAAAATATGACTCGCGAGTGCTTCGCGCGATCTCATAAACGAGATATTTCGAGCAGAGATCTAATCCACGGATTGACGTTTGTGCTTGCCATTTTCTAGAGAGAGAGAGAGAGAGAGAATTTTACTTGCATGTACTAAATCAATGAAGGCCCGCCATTAGTAATATTACGCATGCAGAATTAGAGAGCGCAGTAGAATCGATGTCTCGTAAGAATGCGCGAGTTTTAGTTCCAGGATCGAGAAATGAATCGAAGATTCGCCGTATCGGCGAATGTAGTAATTCGGCGAAAGCGCGCGTCGCGAGTTAGCGGATTCAATGGACTCGGGAGCAACAGGAAAAATAAATGGATGGTAATCGACGAATAAATTGCTTAAGAACCGATCGCAAATGTAAATTCGCCGGAAGCTACGATTTCCCGTATCGCATGACTCTCTAATGTATTGTAATTTCACTTTGCAATACAGCCAACCGATTCGAATATCTCCGCGAATTCGTTCGCGGATAATTCATCGCCGCGCGATTTCGCAAAAATGTGCTAATTAGCGACGATCACGCTCCGCGTTTTATGTCTGTCTTTTTATGTCTGTCACAATGCGACGTATAGCATTTCCATTTTTGTGCCACGCACGTAAGCGATCCCGCGCGCGACGCGTCTGACGCGCGACCGAAATGGGACACGCGCGCGCGCGCGCGCGCGCGACGGGCGAAATGTCGCGCGACAACCGAGCGGGGTGTTGTCGGATGACGGCGGATACGCCGAGAGATTTATCGTTTATTGAAATTGTCGCGCGGCACGGAGCGCGCCGCGATCGCAGTTATTTCGGGCATCATAGAGCGGCGGGGTTTACACCCCCTCCCCCTCCCCCTGCCCCTGCACCGCCGCGTCATTGCCGCGGGAGGGGGAGCAAACGCCACCGGCGACGGAGACGGTCCACTACGTGACGCGTTCGCGAATCGCGATATTAATACTAAACGCTCCTTTATTTTCTTTTACGCCTCCCTGCCGCCCCCGTTCCCCCGTCCCCTCCCCCCGTTCTCTCACTCCCTTGATCTGCCCTCCCTTCCCAAACCGCGCGATGCCGGCCGCGAATTTTAACGAGGTCCTCCTCTCGCCGGGGCGGAACCCCCGTGAAAATTCTCGTCGGCTCCCTCCGGCGCGCCCCCTCCCGATCCCGTACGCTCTTACGGGTTCACGCTCGGATTTCCGCGCACGATTTACGTCGCGGGGCCGCCGCTTGCAACGCGCGCCGGAGAATTTTATGACGACTCCGTGCAGTCTCTATATTCCAGTCCCTCCAATACGCGCTACCCTTCGAATTGATCACGTTTTTGGATGGCACACATATATATGTATATGCGTGTGTGTGTATGCACGCTCATGCGGCTATATATATATACATGTGTGTGTGTGTGTGTGTGTGTGTGTGTGTGTGTGTGTGTGTGTGTGTGTGTGTGCGCGCGCGCGCGCGCGCGCATGTGTATGTATGTATGTATATGTATATGTCGTCGGAGAATATTGAGAGGCGCGGACACACAATCCGGCCTTCGGGCGACCGCCCGTTAAAGCCCGATGCCGGGTCAGTGATTTCAAGGTGCGCGACATGGAACGCATCTCGCCGTGCGATGAGAATCCACCTCGTTCCCCGTTTGCGACCAGGAAAATCCCTTCGCTGTGCCGGCCTTTTTTCGGCGTTATCGATCCCGCTGATAATAACGAAGCGTTACGGGATCCAAGTCGATTACGCTTTCCGCCCGACCGCTCAATGGTATTTTTCTTGCGGAGAACCTCTCTCTTTTTCTCTCCGCGGTGATCACCTGATCTGATCCCCGGAAGATGCCGCGGCATATTGCGCATTACTTATTCACAACGTGACAACAATTTGACAACGTTCGGTGTTGCCGTAACTACTTTCTTCCACGGTCATATCCAGCATCTTTTTTTCGGTGGGAATTGCTTTCGCCTTTTAGGCGAAACGTCTAAAAGAAAAAAAAGAAAAAACAGAGACAGAAAAAGGAAAGGAAAAGAAGAAGAAGAAGAAGAAGAAGAAGGCGTGATTTGATGCGGAGGTATCGATCTCCATCCGGCGCGTTCCGACCGGTGTACTTTTAAATTTTGATGCTCGCTAGAGATCCATCCATCGGATTTGAAATTAAAATCAGGCTGTCGCTATTAGGACAGAATTTCATTATGACTCGAGCAGTAAAACTCGAATCGTTACACCGCCAATGTGCGGAATATGAAAATCCATATGACGCCTATTGGCGCCTATCGCGGATCGGCGGGGCGCAAAGGGCCGTCCAAATCCGTTCTTCGTTATGCCGAGAACAGAGGATTGCTATTTCCCGAGGTCAACGACACGTTTTCTGGCGATGGAACTTTAGGGACGGAGGGCCGTCAAAAGGAAAATCAATGTGGTGAATGAGCTCCGAGCGTAGCTGCCGGTCGCACTATCCGCGTTGGGGTGGCCAGCGTTAGGGTGAATTCCGTGCCACGTAAGCGTTATACGGGGTGGCCCGAAAGTATGGATCGCGACGAAAACGAATACGGCCACTGATATAACATTGCGATTATCCGTTCTACCGGCAAATATTTTGAAGAAATAACGCGCCGCATCCGCGTTTCCAAGGGAAATTCCAATCGTTGCGCAGAGTGTGCAGCTTCAATGCTTCGCATTTTGATGTTGTCATCGGGACATTATCCCGTTTCGTGTCTCGTAACGAATCTTTGTCAATGTTAATCGAATGATAGCGGAATAATTGAGCATGACGAGCGCTTATAAAATAATTAATCGTCTGAGTCGCTGCTGAAATATCAGCACGATCAGTGCGCCGTGTATTCATTTGCACTCTCTCTCTCTCTCTCTCTCTCTCTCTCTCTCTCTCTCTCTTTCTCACATCCCTTTGTGGTTTTACCGTTAATTAAACGTTCTTATAAAACATTTAAATCTGCCTCGAACGACACTCTCGGGCTCTCGTTAGCGCAAATAATAACGTGAAGGGAAAGCGAGAAAGTGCAAGAGAGAGAGAGAGAGAGAGAGAGAGAGAGAGAGAGAGAGAGCAATAGGTACCGCTTTCAGATGCGCGAAGGTAAAAGCGGGATACGTCGCATCGGTGGCCAGAGAAATTGTTTCGCGGTAAACCGCGGACGCATATGTCTCGCATGCGCGCGCGCGCGAACGTATTGCATTAGCAGCTGTCGGCGACGTGAAGAAAATGAGCGGCTGAGAAAGAAACAAGCGAGCAAGGTTGTGGTGGTGGCGTGTGTGCGGTTGGCCGGCGGGATTTTAGCGAAATTATCTGACCTTTTGTTTCGTCCGCGTGCAATCCCCCTCCCCGCAATCTCGCAATTCTCGCCGACGTCGACGCGGCAAGTTATCAAGAACGGCTCTTTAACGTACAAACGCTCGGACGCGTTCGCGTCTGATACGATCTGATATGCGTTTTTAGTCGTCCGTGCTATCGCTGCAGCTTCCAACCGAGTCAGTCAACCTCTTAGATTCGCACGCGGATGAAAGAGATCTTTGCCCGGTACTCTCGGGACGTCAAGAGGAGGCTGAAGCTGTGACCTTTAATCTCCGGAGTCTAAGGTCCAGTGGACTTTAACATTCCGTCCGTGATATTTTTCAAGGATTACTCCAACGTGAAAGACACCGCCATGAAGGAAACTTTATTTTAATATGTATATATATATATATATGCATATATATATATATATATATATATATATATATATTCGAGGGGAGACGAAAAGATTTCAATTCCACGGCCGTTGAATGGAAACAGCGTAGGAATTGGGCCAAGTGAATATCGCGGGATCCTTTAGACGGAATGAAAATCCCGGCTCTGCTATTAGGATTAAATATAATCATCAGAGACCAAGTACGACCGCGTACGCGCGCGCAAAGATTTCCATCAAAAATCCGGAACGAGATGTGCGCCGTGAGTTTAACCGCGTCGGCCTTACTTCAGCGGCACTGTCACACTGTCAGGTATTGTTCCTTTGTCGACGTCAGCTACATCGTTAACGAATCGATAAGACCGGACCTCATTGTCGGACGGAATAAAGCGCACCGGGACGCGCCGCGTGTTACCGACGCGTTCATCTGTGGGAACGTCATGTGCCGCGTCCCACAAGAGCGAAATGTGTCAACGTCCGGTTACGTGTCGCGGCCGATGACAATCGCACTGGATTATACGCGACGAAAAACTATTTTGGCCGTGTCGCTCCTCGGTCGCGGCGCGCCGCGTCATTCTGCTCTGATATACGCGCGGATCACGAGGCGAGCGGCGGCGGCGGCGGCGGCGGCGGGGAGAGCTGGGGGGAGGGAGGTAGGGAGGGAAGGGGGACAGAAAAAACGGGAGGGACGGGCGGAAAAATGGTTGGATGATAGGAAATCCCGCGGTCTGGCAGCCGTCAGCATCTGACGTTACGCTCCGTTCTTTCTCCCGCTCTCTTCGTCTCTACCTCGCTTTCTCCGTCTTCTTTCTAGACATTTACGTTAGCGACGCCGTTTAATGTCGCCGTTTATCGCAGGACGCTGGGTTTAAGAATGTACGATGTACATTCACGGACGATCCTTTCGGCGATTGCCGCTTCCGTTTCTCCCGTTACGCGCGATCGAGATATTAATTGCTCAAGTTCTTTCATCCGGAAGCGCGGAGTTCGCGTGTTTCATTAGCTACCGCGGTGCTCCCGCCGCGCACGACAGTTTAAATACCGCCACCTCGTAATGTTTAATGAGTGGAAGACAGTTAAATTAGCGGTAGCCTCTCCGGCTGGGGCGGGATCGCGCACAAGAGAGTGTCAATATTTTTGAATAGTGGACCCTGAAGCTCGCTCGGTGAGAGCAGCTCGTTCGCCGCTTCCCTTTTAATGTATTTACAAAAGAGGTGAGTCTCGGGCGGAGATAGGGAAAGAAGCTGCCGTCTTTTGCACGTCCGCTTGCCGGGGCGCCGCTGCGAAACGCGGTTGAGGGAAGGAGAGCCCGGCGAACCCTCGTCCCGTTGTTTCCAGCTCCAAATGGCAGCTCGCCAAGTGTGCTAACACCCTCTCGTGAGGGCGAGCCGTCTCCTCTTGTCTCTTTCTCTCCTCTCTCTCTCTCTCTCTCTCTCTCTCTCTCTCTCTGTTTCTCTCGCGCACACGTACGCGCGCGGCAGCCTCCATTGAACACGCGCGCGCGTTCGCGCCGCAGCGCGCGGACTCGCACACAATGCGCGCAAACACTTTGCATTCATAAACATGAGTAAACAACGACGGTGGTTTCGCACCTGAGGTACAAGCTTCGCTAAAAGCACATCCTATTGTGGGACAGCCGCGAAAGAAGCCGCAGTGATTCCCGCTTTGATCGGCTTTCCCGGGATCCGCGATCGTGACTGAAGACTGCCGCGAAGGACTTGGGCTGTGCTCGCCGGTGAGCCACTTCCGGTGAGCAAAGACACGATTTCGTCGTATCTTCGATGGCTGCCAAACGCGCGGGCATCACGCCTGTATATTCACGAATCCGCGAGTCCACGATCTGCGTCCGACCGGCTGGATAAATGTCAATCGCTAATATCTCGACGATGTAACACGATCAATTCGATATCCGTATCGACATCCGCGCGATACCGCGATATTAAAATTGGAACACCGTCTCGAAAGCGGCTGGCTGGAGAAGTCGAGCTGCCGGTCCGGCAAAAGTTCGCGCCGGCTATAATTCCCAGCAACTTCCATCGGGTTAGCTACATGCAGCTCCGAGCCGGAAATGGCAGCTAAATGGTATCCCCCGCCCCCGGGGAGGGGAGGCGGTTGGGCTAAGGCGTAACTCGATTTTTAATTGGTTTTTGCGTGAAGCGGATTTCGCTAAGGGCGTTATGAAGTTTCGCGAGCGGGCGACGGTTTCCAAGTTCTCGCGCGCGATATCCCGAAGTCCGCCACCTTCTTTTTAACTCGCGATATTTCCAGACACGATCAACCGGATTAAAGAACTCCATCGGGGACGTTATTAAAGGCCCGGTCCTCTGTCTAACCAGTAGCGCGAGCGGAGGGGGAAGGGAGGAAGTGGGGTTGAGATGGGGATAGGGGGAGAGGAAGGAACTATTTCCACCGCGACAATCGATTAAAACTTCGGCCCTATTAAGATCGCATTAAACTTCTCGTCGATTCAACTCCCCGCCGCGGAGCGATTCCCCTGCCGATACTGTATTTATCCAAATTGCTATCGAGTCTGAGTTTACGGCGCGGCGGACGCGCGTCCGAAGGCCGATTGAGGGTCACGCATAAACGATGGACTGAATGCTCGAAGAAGCGGAGATGAGATTCCGGCGCGGCGGGAATATTCCGTTCTGTAAAGTGCAGACGGGGTACACGTCGAGGTCACACGAGGATCCCGGGTGAAACGCGAATTGCGCGAATAAATTTGTGCGTTGGGCAAACAGCGCGGCTGTCTCCTGTTGATTTTACATAATGACACATGGGATATATAATTAATTTGCCGCGGATGTAACGACCGCGCGCGTGTAATTTCCGCGGCAGGCGCACGTGTTTGGCGCGTGTCTTACTAATTTTTCCAACGACGTGTTCTCCCGGTCACCTGAACGGTCAACAAACAGGCCGGCCTTCGCTGACCATTCAGCACTATAATGGCTGCTCAAATATTGATTCGACTGGCAATTATGAGTGGTTTTTCACCAGTCTCCACGAGCGTACCCTTCGGCCTTGTTTCCCGGGATCGCTTAATTACGGGATGTTTGCGTTTCTCAAAATTAAACTCCTGCTGGTCGAGATAGCGCATCGTGGCAGCCCTCGGGGTAGTCTAAACAAATTTGCGTGAAACGAGAGAGAGAGAGAGAGAGAGAGAGAGAGAGGGAGGGGGAGAGAGAAAGAGATAGAGTAAGAGAGCGGATCAATAGCGATCGTGATTCTCGGTCGATTCGATGGGCATCAAACTCGTGCACGTTGCTCGATAAAGACGAATCGCCGTTCGACTCGATCGATATCGTTGTATCGAAATGTCTGCGAAAGTCGCTACGCGAGTCCGGCGAATCGTCTGGTCGACGTGTACGATTAGAATGCGAGCGAGTTACGCGAAGAACGAGATGGAACGCTTTCGGGAAATCCGCCGGGCGGAGAGGGAAATAATTTTTTTGCACTTAACGTACGAGGCAACGCATCTCGCGGCATGTTCGCTCGCATAGCGGATGAGCAATCCGCCGATCGGATGTCGATCTCGCTCAATTACGCCGCTCCGCCCGACGAGGCGGCGAGGTGACAACTCCCCGCGTTTTCGCAATTACGGAAGCCGTTTAATAGCCCAGTTTCCAACAGTCTGGAAATTCGTTTCCGCTCGCGAGGAAAGGAGCAGTCTCAAAGGAGGAAGTTATTGTCGGCGCGCTCGAGGGGCGAGCGGTTGAGGAACTTAACTTCCCACAGCGTATATCATAGGAAGCGAGAGGGACAGAGGGCGGAGGGCGCGGCGGGAGGTATGGGACGAGTTTCTTCGACGTTCCCCCGCGGTTTATTTTCGCGCCGGTAAATTAACGGCTCGTGGTTGGACCACCCCCGGGGATCATTCCGCGAGCTGCTGCAACAGCAGCCGGTGATTCTACATCGAAATTAGCGGGGAATGAAACACTTGGACGAACGCGCGGCGAGTTGACAAAGCGAACGTCTCTCCTCCGCGCTTTATCAATCCCGATTAAAAATCTGTAGCACCCGGGGAAATCTCGCGGATGAAAAATACACGGTGTTTGTCAGCGTTCCGAATGCGTTATCCTGTCTCCATTCAGCCGAAACTCGGAAAAGCTGAAAGGAGGAACTCCGCGGCGATCTCGATCTCTGCGCTAAGGGCGGAGATATCATTACTCGATATCATAGCAAGATCGTTGTTATCTCGCCGTATTTAATTGGCAAGTGACAGTCGCGTTGCGTTCTCGTCGGCGAGCGGGTCCGAATTTTCTTCGGAATTCGAGCGCGGATCATAATTCGTTTAATTACACGGGCAACTTCCGCTCGACCGTTACGAGGCGGCGCTTTCTCAGTTTCCGAAGGAATTACGCCGGTAACGCGACGTTCGTGTCGACGGTGCCTCGAAATTCCGTGCATTTTCCGGGACGGCGGCGTACAAGCCGCAAAAGGCAGACGAAACTGGCGGTTGAAAATGTAAGATACTGCGAAAATGGACGATGACAAGGTACGTGCTTCTGTATCAAGCGACTGTACCGGGCTGCTTCCGCGAACTTTAATTAAATAACGAGGTGACATCGCTGGCGGGTAGGATGCGCGGTCGGGAGACGGGCAATGCGGGAAGCGGGGAATGGGGGAATGGGGGAAGACCGGGAGAGACAGCTAGAAACACAGTAGCGAGCGGTAAGAAAACCCACGGACTTGGAAAGTGGGATGGACTGGGCCGAGGTGCCAAGTTGCTAGGTGACTTCGCTAGTTATTTAATTAGTCCGGAGATTCTCCCTCACTCGACCGCTTTTCCCGCTCCCCCGTCAGCTCCGCCTCCTCTCCTCTGACTCTTTTTCTCTTTCTGATGTTCATCCGCGGTCTGTCTCCGAAGGAGGCTCCGCTGACTTTTATCGCGCGATGAATTCTCTTTTATTTGCCGGCCCGTGCATGACAGGATCTTTCGAACGCGTCTCTCTCTCTCTCTCTCGAGGTCGACGGTGCGTTGTCATCCCTACGGAAGCGAGGCGGCCCTGCTTGCCCCGCTTGCGAGTAAATCTGTAATCGTTATCGTCCAATTAAGTAATACATCGTAAAATAAAGCATCGTGCCTTGGTCGGGCGGACAAAACCAGAGACCGCCATTCCGATAACGACGTTCGGTTTGCCTCCATCCGCAGGAACGTTCCCTCTTTCAACGTTTGGCCCTAAATACGCGTGGAAGCGGGACACGAGGAGGAGAGATCGAGAACAGCCGACGAGGACGGCGTCCTCCGACGAGGAAAGCGAATAGATTCCCCATGGGAAGTCGCCAACCTTTTCCTATACCTGCCCTGCCTCCCCCGGCCTCGTTTCTGCCGGGGTTGCCACCGGAAAGGCAGCGGGAGCTTACGAGGGCTTAACTCGGTGACAGGATGATTGCTGGTATTATCGGAATTACCCCAGGGCGAATTGCGCCGTGCGCCGTAACGAACTCGCAATATCGCGAAAATCGTGCGTTAACCCCTTTACCGGAGTCCCTCGTAAGTCCCTTAAGGCCGCAAAATCGAGGATTCCAACGGCCGTGCCGATACCGCGCGTCGACGATAAAGCAGAAATCCCGCGGAATATTGAAAACGCCTGGCGACGCGCACAGACGCAAACGCCGCGAGTGCCTTCGCGAGTGCCTGCGACGCATCGCAGGAAACGCATCGCGGATTTCGAGGAAACGCGGTCGCGTCAGACCGGCGTTAATCGTCATCCGGCCGCTCGCTCGCTCCCGGCCTCTTCCGGTAAACGACACGCAAACGGGGAAGCGCTCGCCGTTGAATTATAAAAACATCCCCTGGTTTCTACCACTCGCTGACCAAATGCAATAACGAGGCGAGTGCTCCGCCGCAATAATCGAGGCTGCAATTATCGAGATTCCGCCGCAATTGCGTTACTCTCGCGGAGTAACGGCAACCTCCGCCCCGTGGCCCCCTTGGAAGATTAAAATTTATACCGCATATAAAAGGAGCCTCGCGCGGATATAACCACGACGCTACACGTACTTCCCTTTTACAAGGGCAACGCGCACGCTATCGGAAGCTCTACATGTGCTCTCCCTCTCCCTCTCCCCCCCCCTCCCCCTCGCTTTCCTTTTTTCCGGCACATTTTCGCGACGCGGAGGGGGGGGGGAATTGTTTATTTAACGGCGGAGTAGGGATTACCCCGAGCACTAAAAGCGCGTTTCCCCTCTGTCCTCTCCCCTCCTCCCCTTCTCCCACCCCCTTCCCCGACGCTTCGCGCGCCTCTGCCATAACTAAAAATTTGCATGGGTAAATGTTCGCTCTCGAGAGACGTCCGTCGAGCGAAAACGGAAGTGCTGTACGTGGCCGGAATTTTCCCGCGAGCATCCGCGGATCCGCTCGCGCGTGTGCATGTTTCTTTCTTCTCTTTTTTTTTTGCTCTCTTTTCCCTTTACTTTCCTTACATTGTTTCAAGAAATTCCGGAGGACATCTGGCGCAGGTGGGTAAGAACAACTCGCGCGCGCCGGACACCAGATGCGACACCGAGAGAGAAAACTCGGACAAAGTCCGATGCGGTCGCTGGACCAACGGTCCTCCTATCGAGACTTGATAATGCAAGAGAGCGTGTTCAGCGTAAGCCGCGATATACGCTTTAATCTAAATCTAGATGAAAGCTTTTCCGATGCTGGAATTTTCGGGAACGGCGCGATATTGATACCTTAATGTAAAATTAATCTAGAAAAAGAGAAAAAAAAGGAGAGACGAGTGAAACGAGTGACAAGACTGTCTGACCTGCCATGATTATTAAACGGAACGGCGAATTTATTTCGAATTTATACGCGTAATCGACAGAAAAACAATATATTTTCCAATACGCGGCGTATATGATAAATATAATAAATGAATATGTTCCGATATATTTTTCAGCATGTAGCGTGGCATTTCTCAGCGTTGTACACATAAAACGCGATACGTCTTTATCTTTTTGATCATCCCATGCTTTTTGGGGAGGAATCGACTCGCGTACGTAAATCGGCTCGAATATTGCATGAAATTACGTAATCACGCGTCGGCCGTTTTCAATTATAATTTTAGAAACGGAATTAAAAAGTTGATCGCCGGTATGCTTTGTCGCGAAAAGGAAGGAAACAATCGAAATATCGGTATCGAAACACACGCGGGGGAGAGCCATGGGCCGGATAAAGCAGGACGGGAGGGAGAGAGAGAAAGAGGCGGTGGAACCGCCGATGGAAAAAGCCGCGAGAAAATCCGACGTAAATGCAATACGCTGATCAAAGCGGGACACGATTTCCGTAACTGGCCGTGCAACAATGCGCGCCGCGTTGCATAAATAAAGCCGCGCACGCTGAACGTGATCAATATTGGATGTGATGAAAGTAAACCGGTAAAGCGCCCCGTGCGGGGCGCTCGACCCTCGTCAACGCGCGCGACCGTCTGTGTAATTTAATGCCGGGTAAATACGCCGGAGCAGCGCGCGGCCAGAGAGTAGTTTTGCGCTATAATCTAGATGAATCTGCCACGCGAAGACTGCTGCCTCCGCCACCGCGAGGCTGCGTAAGCCTCGTCAATTACGAAACGCGCCCGTAAAACGGAGGCCGCGCGTTCGCCACTCTCTCGAGCGGGCGACCTTCCGCGATTTTGCATCGCTGCTTAATAAGTGTGCGGAATGATGAAGATAACGCGGAGCGCTAATACCGAGGCGATAATACTGAGATGAGATCGTTGCGACGATCTCGCTCTCGCGAGAGGCGACATTGATCGCCGATTAGAGACGCCGGATCATGCTACGTAGCTCTCGTAGCGACTTGCGAGAGATAGTTTATAGAGATACTCTGTAGTCAGGAGCATCGGGCAAGAGCAAGAGCATCTTTCTCTCTCTGGTTCTCTCTTTGGCTGACTATGGACGACCCTCGATAGATATAGGGTTCCCGGGGTGTTACTTGCGCCGTAGTTTAATCCGGAACTTCGCCAAGCAAACGCTTGGACCTGGTCTCGAGATTTAACTCGCATCGTTTTCCTTTATCTGATGAGCCAAAGGATTCGCGATTAACGCACTCTACGATTTTGCGATACTCTGAGATGAGCGTCGCGTTTCGTATGTTCGCTCCTGTTCTAACTCGGTTCGGCGTTTTTTTCTGGAATGGAGATCATCTGTGCCGTTACGCTTCGCGATAATTTTCCGAGAAACGAGGGAAAATGCGTGCAGAGCGAGGTGAGAGCGCGTGAGAATCGGGCTGCTCGTACTTGGGCGGATTCCGCCCTTCCGTTGAAAGACTGCCGGCTAATTTCATGCGCAGCCTCCGGCTGACCGAGTCGCGATATTTCTCGCGGGGGTCCTTCCGGTCGAGAATTTATCTCTGCGTAATAACAGCGTGGCAACGGCGCTTCCCGGGCGTGACACGCGCGGTAACGTTCGCGTACGTGCTCGTGTCTCTTTGTCTGTCGCCTTCTTTCTCTGCGCGCCCTCCGTGCATCCCTCCGGGAGCGCGGTCGTGTCCGCATTATAATGGCATTACGTGTCCTCACATTACAGTTGCTGTCCCGCTTCGTAATACACGTTTCTCCCCACGTTCCTCGCCCCTCGCGTGCGCGCGCGTGCACAAACACGTCGAGTCTTATTTTTTTCTCTGAGGATACCTCTCTCCATCCCGGATATCCTGCATGATTCGGAGTGATGCTGCAGTGTTTACAGGATCTCGGACGGGGAACCGGTCGATGCCGAGCACCGAAAAATTGAGCTAAGAGACGGTCAAATAAAAAACATCAAGCTTCGATGAAGTCGTGATGTCGCTATGTTGTTACGTACGTTTCTTTCTCCTTTGCGAAGGAGAAGAATCATGCGCGTTTGATATCTCCATTCGAGATTCGACCGCCAATAGGATTTCGTGTCTCTTCGATGATGCCGATCAGGAGAGACCAGTCTCGCGACTGGCGGTGAATATTTTCCGCTCTCTCTCTCTCTCTCTCTCTCTCTCTCTCTCTCTCTTGTAACTTTCTCCCCATCTCCGATACTCCGATGATCCGAGAGACGCGTTCAAGTCTCCTCGCGTCATCTGGCGACATTTCAGACACATCGTCGTGCCCGAAAGTCCGCTCGCGCGAGAATGTAGACACACACGAGTGTTTAGTGACTCTGTCAGCGTTTTTAACGTTCAGTCCTTTTCGTTCCGATTCTCGCACGCTCGGCCATACGTACGAGCATACGCTCGTTTCGTTTCGGTCCTACTAGAACCCGATAGACACCGCCGACTATCCACTTTGTGAAACCTGCAGCCGTAGCAATTACGCGAATTCGTGCTCCATTCCCTCGGATTTAGTGGCTTCGTTAATGAAATGCATTCGTCCGTTCCGGCTGCCGATGGCAGTTCGCCGCCAGACCGTAGCCCGTACACAACGACACGATCGCGAGATCGTCCGTTTTACCGGGACTCGCGGAAGAAATTTCAGCGATCGCCTGTGATTTCCAGCGAGGCGGGAGATCGAGATCAACGGCGTCTGTAGATCAGACGACGTAAGGATTCCGATTTTATCACAAATTACTCCGGAAATAAGGAGAGGCGAGACCCCGCTGAAATATCCAAGCCGGTTAATCGCGACTCTTCGTATCGGCGGGCGATCGGATTACTCGGGTGCGCGCCGAATTAAAATCCACGATCGAGTGGCGCTCGTCTGGGAAAGGTCGTAAATTGCATCGAATATCGCGAGCAAGGCGGACAAAATGGATCGAACGCGTCACGAGATGTACATGGGAACGCGCTACGACTTTGCGCTCGATATCAAATCCCACTTGGGCCGTTCTACGCGCGGTCGCACCCTAACAGGCATTTCGCACGGTCGTTAATAACTCTTTTTTTCTTTTTTTAGCGACTCCCTTCTTTCGTGGTGCGCCGCGCCATTAGCGAAATAGTCGGAACTCCACCCATCGGCCGCGTGTCGGCGAGACCATTCGTATTCCTGTATTCTCTTACAACCCCTGACACAATTCCGTCCGGTTCGGCCGATGCGTCTCGCCCGTAACTGATACTCGCGTCTTCTAATCGCAACGATGAGTACGTCGCCTGGAAAAATTTCAGGATCGATGCGATGAAATCGCTCGTTAAATCCAGATCACTTACCCCCACGCGGACAGATTGCTTAGGTATTATTCATCGGATTTATCTATTTCGTTGCTGCCACGGCTATTAATAATTATGCCATGAGTTATTATCGGTTTGCGTGGGCGTGTTGACGCTCCGACTGTTTGTCCGCGTTAATTATGTAACTTTTGGTATTATAATACATTAACGTTAATCAGCGAGTCCTTTTAGCTCGCGCGCGCATGCGCGGGATTAAGGTAACTGAAATATTTATAAAATACCGTCACGCTCAATGCCGCGATCACTGTTTCGATTAATATCGAGTTATCGCTCACCCAACAGTTCCGCAAGGAAGATTCTAAAATACGTTCTAACCACTGTCTGTTGCAATTCAAGAAGATCGATCGCGCTCGATTGTAGCGGGAGAAAAATTGATTTTTCCGAGCGGAACGCTTGCTCATCGCGTCAGAGCTGCGACGAGAACAGATGTTGGAACATTTGCGAGCAAGTCGCATCGGGGATCGATAGGATGCGCGCGTGTGTTTATTATTCGTATGTTTATATTCAAATCGTCCCTTACGTCATCCGCATGTAACGGACGTCTCATCGTCTATCAATCACGACTAATCTGTTTTTCGAGTGGCATTTCTTTCGGAACGTCGACCGCACGTCCGGATGGAAGATCCATCGATCGGAGGCGTAACGCCTCTCGTAACGTGTGGCGAAATAATCACTCTTTAATGAGATCGTCCTCCGACACACTGAACGGAGACTCAACTGAAACGAGAGAGTGCGGCATTTTTTCGAAACTAAGTTCGCGGCTTGATTTAATTATCAACTGCTGATTAATGAAGCGTGCAACTTCCGCCAAGTTTTACTCGCGGAAACGAGTATAAGAAGATCGATCGCTAAACGCGCTACGCCTTCTCGCCTTGACTCGCTATCGAGCGGCGGCCTGTCAGACGCGAGTTAACACACTTGTGTATCACGAGGCCACGCGAGCGATCGCATTTATGTAGCAAAAACGAACGAGTTAATGGCGCGACATACTTACCGCGCTCAAGAATAATTGAATAGGCGAAATGAATACAAACGAGCGATGCTTCGCCCTTTCTGCGCCTGGTAAATATTTTATTTTCACCGCGCCACGCGCCCGCCACCCGCCGCCCTTAAATTTAAGGGTGACGTCTATAAATCAGAGCGCGGGGAAGTAGGATGTCTCATCGGCAGACTCGGCGCTCGCGCCGCATACGATCGAGATCGAATACTTGGCCGGCAAGTTCGTAACGTGGCTGGAATTACATCGCGGCCTTAATAGGATCGAGTTACTTTGGGCGCAACGCCCTGAGCGAGCAAACTCGTCGCCGCCGACGAGTCTGAACGACGAGGAGAGCTCGATCGTGGCAGACGCGGCTGGGCGAAGCATCGTCGACGTAGCAGTCGCTCGCTGATGACGATGGCCGCGGGATAAACTTAGGCATGTTTGCCGAGCAATCAAATATATGAGTGGAAAGTCTCGCGGCCGTTATCGATCGCGAGCGGACCTTCTCCCTTGATGGCGATGCCAGCTGAAACGCAGGAGGAGGACTTGGGAAAACGGACGATGGGGAAGAAACGTCAGGAGGAAGTCCACGAAACTCCTCCGTTCGTGCGCTCTGGGCAAAGGGCTGACCATCGGTCCTGTCCGCTGTTTGTTGTTGGGCGTTATTCGCATGGGGAAGACATAGGGACAGTCGGCAAACATGGTTTCCGGGTAGAAAGAAGCTGTCGAGGTCGCTATAATCGTACAGAATTATTGTCACACACTGCGCGTTTGTTACGAGTGCTTGGGAATACATGCTTGCGATACATCTTTTAACGGGATCCAGCAATTAATTATTTAACGACTCTGTACCTCACGTACAGATTTGCTTGATTGCTAAAACGTTTTCGTATTAATCTCTCTTGCCGTTTTTCTAGTTTTTACCCCAAGTAAAACGATATGTGTATATGTACGTGCGATAACTTATAATTCATTTGCATATATGCGCGAATAAATATATATATATATATATATATATATATTATATATAGATATTTATGCAAATACGCATATACATGAAGAGAAGGGAGGAATCAAATCAACGTTTCGTTAAATTCAAATTGTTTATTTCCGTGCAAAAAATTCGACAGGCAAGCATTTTTCGTTCGAATCTCGCCGATTAACGCGATGAAAGAAAGAGAGATAGCGTCATTCGGTCCTTCTATATTTCAGGGAACACATTCTTAAGAATGTTCGATGGAATTAAGCTTTCATATACCTCCATTAGCAATTATGCACTGGCACATTGTGTCTGCGCGCATTCGCGCGCGCGCAGATCCCGATTCCGTTTAAATATCCGAGTTCTCGAGATTCAAAGGCCTGATTAATGTAGCGGCATGAGGTTGACATGGCGACATTATCATCGCTACAATGGACGCCAGGTGTTTCAGACAGGAAGGGCTGGAGAGGCAAGGAGTATAATGCCGTCAAGCAACGCCATTTAATGAGCTGCCGGGGACAAAGCGGGAAGAATCGCTTCGTCATCTAGCTTTTATTTTTGTGCTCCAATTACTTAGCGTTTTAAAACAGTTGTAGCCGATTATCTCTCCGTCCCCTTGCGTCCCCTGCCATCCCTCATCCAACGCACCCTGTGCGTGCTTTCTCGCGAGAATTAATCCGGGGAATAGATCAAATAACATGGGCGTTACGAAGCTGCCATTTTTGCCCGACAAACATATCGCGCACGTAGAGGACACTCTCGTGCAATAGTCGATGATGTTTCGAAAGCTGATATATCGATCGGCAGGCCAAAATTATCCGGCTGTTCCGATTTTCTTGTGTGCTTCGCGTCGTCCGAGCGAGGGACGGGAGTTCGAAACGTCTTGTTGGATGTCGAAGACGAGGGACATCGAGATCAGAGGAAGGTTCAGGGCTTAAGAAAGGGACGAGCAGCTACGTTATCGTGTCGTACTTGAGCAGGTATGGGCGTCCTCTTTTCGTCCTAATTCCCTTCGATTCTGATCCCGTCCCATCTCCCAGAAGCATATCGCAATCGGGTTTCGCTTATTTTTCAAGGGTCGCCCTGCTCGA
Organism: Eciton burchellii; assembly: GCA_020341155.1. NCBI lineage: Eukaryota > Metazoa > Arthropoda > Insecta > Hymenoptera > Formicidae > Eciton > Eciton burchellii. The sequence continues at coordinate 803,488 of JAHMML010000012.1, read as the reverse complement.
GACAGAAATTGGCGAGTATATTGGGCGATATTCGATCCTGGGGAAAAGCTTAATCTGATTTTTAGAGGCGCCGCCGCGTTTCACGCGATTCACGCGCGTCGCGCTACAATGCTCGCAGCGGTCGGCTCTGTGACCTTAACGTGATTAAATTAAATTCGATTACAGCCACCGTCGATATCGATATTACGCGAGAAGCGAAAGGCGAGAGCCGGCCGGACCAAATTTGCCGTCTATGAATCCCAATTCCCCGTGAAAAGGAAGATACAGCGAAAAAGCCCGAAAACCTATCGCCCAACCTGCGAAGCTTACACCGCTCGAATTCTCCGCGAACTTTCTCCCCCGCGATGTAACGCATGTTCGGCGATTCGAGTTTATCCTCGAAGTCCCTCTCGATAGATCGGCCACTGCCGTCCGCGGATTATCCTGCTTACGCGACGCGTGTACGCGCGCGGAGGATAAAGCATCGAGAGATCGTCGTCCGCGGCTATCATGTCGCGGCGATACAAATAGTTATTGCTCGAAACCGCGACCGCCGTCGTCTCGGATTACGGAGCGCTTGTCCGCGCGTGGTAAACATCTTTTATTAAAGTGCACGTTGCGCTCCGTTGGCGCGTCAATTTTTCAAAGAGCCCCCGAGCTCTTTGTCTTCGCCGTGTCTCCGTCTAACTACCGGCGATGAGAGCGCACGTGGCGAACGGGAGGGCGATTAATCGCTCCATCATCGTCGCGGACAGCCTCGCTCCGCGACAATGGTGGAAACGAACTCCCTCCCCCTCATCCCCGGATTTGCCGCTACCGCCAGGAGATAAAACGGGATAAAACTATTCTTCTCTTTTTTTTTCCTGTTTTATTCCCCTTCCGGGATTTCCCGCGAGTGGTGCCGCGGAATTTTCTTGGCGAAGAAAGGAAGCACGGTCGCCGCTCCCCGCGGCGCCCCTTCCGGCGAATGAATAGCGAACGTCACGGGCTCTATTTAATCCTTCATTTCGCGGTGGTCTCCCTTTGTACGAAAAAATCGCGCGTTTTAGGCAAACATGTTACGCGGCGCGGAGCGTCGTCTCGAAGCAATATTTAAGGCTCCTGCTCGCGCGAAAGCGCGAAAAAAGTACATTTTCGTGGAACACGTTTCCGAATGTCGCGCCGCTCGCGCGGCAGGAGACGAGGTTTTCAGCATTGCGACAAACGGCTGGGAACACGATAACGCTCACGGGATTACCACTACGCGTTTCATTATTGTAGACGCGCGATGACCTTTATTTAAACGCGAAATCCGCATTTTTCGCCATACTCATGACGCATCCCCGTTCTTTGTTTCAGGCTGTGCATTCGTGAAACTCTCGTCGCACCAAGAAGCACTGGCGGCGATAAACTCTCTACACGGTAGCCAAACTATGCCGGTGAGTGTCCATCGTGTAATATTACAAGAACGAGCGTTGGCCGACCACGTCCTCTCTTCGATCGGCCCTCGCTTCGTGTCCTTTTTCCTTTCTTTTATCTTCCGATCCGCCTCTTCAGCCGATGACCGCCAGTCGTGTTCACGGACGCCGGCGCTCGCGTATTTACGCTCGGAAAATGTCACATATGCAACAGTATTAACGGGAAGGAGGGTAAATATTCATATTCAAGCCACCATACCTGACGAGGGAGGCCGATATGAATATCGAGGATGGGGGACGCGCTACGGCCGGCAGGGCAGGGAGGGGTAGGCGTCGGGTAGACGTCGGTGGACGGCCGTCTTCCGTTATGGGGGTAAGGGGCGTTCAGTATGGTGGCTGGAGATCGGACCGGGTGGCCGTCGCGATGGCTGTCGCGCCTGCAAACACCCCGGTAATGACTGGCCAAACAGAAATCTGCATAACACTTGGAGAAGCGCGACTTGCCTTCCCTCCCTCCCACCCCCTCTCCTCCTCTCCCTTCTTCGCCCTTCTCCGCGCGACCCTCCGAGAGAGCATCCCTCGGTCTCCGTCAAACCGCCGAACTTTCTCGGCTTAGGGTCGGGCCAGGAATTCCCAGTTGTAATTGAATTGTCAGTGAGTTCCGTCCGGGATTCCACCTGCTGATTGGCGAAACTTTGCAAAGCCGCTTGCCGGACCCCCGATCGTCCTTGTCGGCGTTATTGCCTATCGACCGCCGCTGACATGCATTGACGCGCCTAAGGGACTTTGCGTCTCAGACAATCATTAGACCCTACAATGCGCAATCAAGATCGAGGTGAGGACTACGTGGAAGCGTCCCTGCCGCGCGGCCGTGCCTTCATTATCTATCCATCGCGCTGATCATTCTCCTCGATCATCGCGGGCGGCCGCCAAGGTCAGATCGAGAGAAAAATCATTGGGGTGACAAGGGACTGATACAAACGTCTACGGAAACTGCAGATTAAATCAACGACGAATCAAAGCGTGTTCTTGTATTCTCCCACGAGTCTCTCCCATGAGAACTTGACCGAAGTCGAGTGCTTTGTGTTACAAGCGGCACAGGGAGATAACGGAATCTTCGTCGCATATCTTGCGTTTTTCCAGACGACTCAGGAAAGCTGTCCGATGACGTTTCCGGTAGAGGACGGCAAAATTCGCGGTTCACCTCGCGCATTAACACGCGCGTATCCGCGCGACCATCGCGCGCCGGCCCGACATATCGCGAGCGGGTAGAAGCGCAGAACGGTTACGTGAATATTACTCGTTACAACATCCTAATCTAATAGTGCGAATACGGACGGAAGATGCAGTTGAAGGGGACGACTTCAGGACCACGACTATTTGCCCATGAAAGAGGCGCTGACAGCGCGCGCGGGCCGCAATATGCAGATTGCTTAATTATCGCGACGAATTATGCAAATTTTGACGCCTACGTTACGAGATTTCACCGCAGGCCGAAGGGAAAGAGAGAGAGGCGAGCGGCAAGGGAACGGGAGCGGGTGCTGGGGGTTAACGCTTTCGCCGCCTTCGTGCCGACCTTCGACCCTGAACTGTTCGACCCAGAAGAGGTCCACGAGGAGGCACGCAACGAAACGTCCTACATGGCGGGCGGATTAATTATCGCGGCGAATTATCTTGGCGGAATCTCGCGCAATTGCGGAAGAGAGACGGAAAACCCCAGACAACGAGGAAGTTTCTGAGGTCGAGCAGCTAAATCGCGCCAGCGATTTATCAGCACGGACATTCGCAACAGTACTTCTTCTCGTGTTTCTTCGGTGCGCATGAGGGACGAAGCGATTCATGTTTAATCTTTGCGATCTGCCAACGTTCCGAGATGTCGACGGCCTTGCCTCGCCATTACTCGAAGATTAGATCGCAACAACTCGAGCGCATGAGAACGAAAGCTCCTCTCCCGTTCTTTCAGAAGACAGATTGACAGATCTTTCGCGGAAAACAATCGCCATCGCGCGGCGGATGGCTATGAATTATTCCCCGGGAATAATTCTGTTTAACCGTATTCGTCCCAGTTCTCTCCGACCCGACTGAGATCAACTCCTTCCAATTTCGCTGTCTCATGCGCGCGAGGCGAACCACGTAGTCGCGCATAAAAATGTCAGCTGTATGTACGATCGCGCACGTATGTCATCTCGCGTGTGCGGCCGTCTCTCCGCTCTCTCAGCCACTCGAACACGTTGGCACTCTCGGTCACGAAACTGCATTACGAACGCAACATCTCGGCTCATACCTACGAAATGAGATATTGATTTGCAATCTGATACTGTAATACACGACGACGCGCTGTCGGCCTGCAGACGACGTGTTGGCTCGCAGCGAAAGCGTGAAATCGTAACGGCTTATGAAATCCGCATGATGCAGGTGCGCAACGTTGGCGGGTTACTCTCCCTTGCCCCTCGGCATCCCGACGAATGCATTTAAACAGACTCCTTCCGGTGATTCTTCAGACCGGCCGCTCGAGACCGCTGCGAGAGCGTGCTCGATGACGTTAATAAGCAACGAGCGCGTCTCAACGCGCGGAGAGACGTGCGGATTTATGTCCGGCGATTTATGCGCGTGTGAACGTTACGGAATTTCGGAAATCATACGCCGAGGGGACGCCGTCACATCGGCGAGCGGTTCACAAACGCGATTCGTTCTCTAATTTGTGTTGGACAAACAAAATTATTTCGCGTCATCGATATGCGTCAGCGTAATGCAAATATGCAGCGCTCGAGCGCGTGGCGATGCACCGGTTATAACGCTCGAAACGCGCCGATACGTACGTGACCGCGGGATTAATATCACGGCACTTTTGCTGACAATGCCAAAACATTACCGTAAAACTTACGGCGGCTGCGGGTACTTTGCCTGATCCTCGCGAGCGCGGTAATGCGATTTACGGTACGCGCGTACGGGCCGATACTTGCTCGGCCAGCGCGATACTTTTAATTCCGGACTTTACAATCCGTCGTTCAGCTCGCACTAGCGGCTTTTTAATTTCTGACAATACGGAGACGCGGTCCCATCCATCGGGCGCGGCTATGGCGCGGCCGAGCGATTTTTTACCGATTTTACGGCCCGTATAATGCGGTTTACACTTCCCGCGGCGGCAATATTTTCTCCGCCGGCTCAATGTATTCCCAGATTCCGCCCGTTACTCCCGTCTCTCTCTCTCTCTCTCTCTCTCTCTTCTCCTCTTATGGCTTTAAATCCAAATTCTCTTTTTTCCCCCGAATAAAAGCTTCACGCGGAAGTAATTTTACCGCGCGCGAGCGCGGGCAGCGCGCCTGAGTAACGCAGCTAGAGAGCGCGCTGCAGGTTTTGTCGGAGCAACCGCCGGAGTAAAACGCGGAAATTTTCGTCGTAGCCATCGCATTGCGCTCTGCGAGGTATCAGGCTGATCACCTCTGTCTCTCCGAGGACCGAGAAATCGAGGCTTCCTCGTCCGCGACAATCCGAGAGCACGCGCGCGCGTCACGTGACTCCGCGTCGAATGCGGCGGGAGTATTACATCCTCGTGTTTGATACTTTTTGCGTAGCTTTTTCGTTTGATCGCATTGATCCGCCGAGGCTGTTTACACCATCTCGAATCAGAAGCGCGTTCGTGCGTCACGCAACGGACAGTATTTCTCCGGGGACTCGATATTTCCGCGCGCAGCACTCGCTTCTCTCTTTCTATTGCTCTTCCTCCCTTTCTCTCTCCCTCTCTCTCTTTCTCTCTCTCTCTCTCTCTCTCTCTCTCTCTCTCTCTCGTTCTCCTCTGTGTGCTTCGCGTGTGAACGCGACGGTACGCGAGCGACGCCGGCACGACGTAGTTATGCTTTCCGAAGCGTGTGACATTTCTTGTCGCGCAATCCCCCTGACCCCGCGCTTCCCGGGATCTTCCCCTGGCGTATTCTCTCGGAAATGTCACGTAATAAAAGCAAAAACCGCGCAAAGTGTTTCGTCGCGCCGCATGAGGACGGGGACGGATCGCGGAGCGACATCCCGTTGGTCCTATTTGCGTAACCTTCGCGTGCAATCGCTGTCGCGACTAGGCGAGAGATGAGAAACGAAACGAGAGTCCATCTCGTTAGTTCGAGGCAATCCGGAGCACGCGACTTGTCCAGCTTACAACGGTCTCGGTCTCGGTAACGTGTCGAAGGAAATTTGCGGACGCTCTGCGAACTTGAAAGCGCTGAAATGATATTAATTAACGCGTTGCCGAGCGCAATGCACTCGCGATGATATTTAAAATATAGGACAATATAGGCAATTAGCCGATAGAGAGCCGATTAAACGAAATAATGCATTTGTCGGAATAAAAATTTAATTGCTCTCTTTCGTGATCAACAGAGCCGCGAGTAAAATTAATTGAAATCCACGTGAGCGCGGGCGCGCGAGGGCGAGAGAAAGCGAGAGCATTTAACGTGTTAAATTGGATTCCGGATAGACAGGCGCTCGTTATAAGAGTCCCGCGGAGATGACAAGATAACAGAATGGCCAATTGAAGTTATTCCGGACTTGAGCGGGTGCGTTGCGAGTCGCGCGGCGTTTCTTCAATTCGATGGCAAGTCCAACAATTGCATTCGACATGGCGTAACACTCATCGAGGAATGACTGTAACGGACACCCCCGGGTGGGCGATCAGCCAGGCAAATTCGGTAAACTTCGTTAAGTCGAGAGAGAGAAAGAGAGAGAGAGCCCGCGGATTTCGATGTGGCAGCGGAGGAGGGACACCTCCATTTCCGGCTTCTTTTCTCTTTTCCCTGCTATCTCTCTCCCCCTCTCTCTCTCTCTCTCTCTCTCTCTCTCTCTTTTCTTTCTCTCCCTTTTCTTCCATCTTTCTCCAGTTGGGGCCAGCGTGTACGAGCGGAAAGTGGATGGAAGGAAATTGTCTCTGCATTAACGGAGGCTCGGAAACTGCTCCCAACATTTAATTAAAGACATTCCCTGAGTAATTCCCCGGCGGCCTCGTAATTGCATTGCTTTTATCTCCAGTACAACTGTTACTTGTTTGGCGGGTCTTTCGTGTGTATCGGGAGTCAGAACGACCCGAATGCCCGCGGTGCCCGAATCCACGCGTGGAAGGACGGGGAAGGACGGGGGGAACGGACGAGCGTGGAAAAGAAGCGCGATCGAGCGTGAGAGCCCGGGAGCCCATCAGCGGGATCCCGTCTTTACTGCGGGATTCGGAGCGATTATTCGTGCGATAAGGCTCTTGTCGTGATTCCTCATTGTGCGCCGACTTCCCCTCCGTCGCAAGGTGGTATCGTCGAATCGATACGCGACGTATCCGACACCGAGAGGCAGCGCGTTTGTGATAGGGATACCCCGTTAACAAAGCGACGCGATGTTAACGTTAATAATTGATTTCCGTGTACATTGAAGCGAGCAGCAATTTCAACGGATTACGACGGTCGGCCTGTTCTTGCGTCTTCATTACGGTAACTAATAGAACAAGTCCAGGTAGATTGGCATAAGACGCTCTTGCTTAAAATAGGATCCATTAGACTGCACGGCGGAAAATACTTAAATCGCAAATAGGACCGAAAGACAGCGATGATAATAATAAATGATGTAGTTTGTAATGTAGAAAAAAAAGAGAAAGAGAGAGAGAGAGAGAGAGAGAGAGAGAGAGAGAGAGAGAGAAGCGACGTAAGAACATTTAAACATTAAGTAGCTATTCAGAAAATCATAGAAAGATGAATAGTGAGGACGGTTAAACGGGGCGGCTTTAATTCTTCATGGCGTGCGTGATATTTTATAAAACGCATTCCTCGCGTTTCTCGTGGAAGCGTACATCTCCGAGTCCTGTTGCCTTCAGCCACAAATTTTCTTTTCTCACGATCATTTCCCTCTCTGCATCACGTTTTATCGCCGTTCTGCCCTCCGCGAGCGCAGCCGAAATCTTTCAGTGTTATCGATCTGCTGGCGCTTCACGGTCTTCCAATTAGCTGCTTGCCCGCCGACATTTAAAAGCAATCGCGGGTACGGCTCGTAATTTGAAATACACCGACAAATTGGATCGCCCGCTCTTGTATTACGGTCCGACAGAGAATCACGCGGACGAGAGGGGTAATCGGCGTTCCGGCCGGTCTTGCGGTTCCAGTTGTATCTATTGAAATTACCGTCTAGCGGATTGGCAAGTGTGATGGTGCGGCTAACGGGAGAGCCTCCAATCAGCAGGTAATTGCTTCATTCCGTTGGCAAGGCCTGCCCAATATTGTGGCCCCCTGAGCTGAGCTCGACTCCGCGGCGTTGCTTCAAGTATCTCCCCTGCTACCTTAACTTTTACCTTCGGACTTTCCGAGTGATCCTCCGATCAGTAATAATCTCCGGTTAAATGAGAAGCGCGGCGGGACATTGGCATCAGCGAGAGCCCGAATATAAGAATCATCCTTATCTCTCTCTCTCTCTCTCTCTCTCTCTCTCTCTCTCTCTCTCTCTCTCTCTCTCTCTCTCTTTCTTTCTCTCTTTCTCTGTGTTTTTTCGAGAGTCGACAATTTGCGAGCAGACGACGCATGTACACGCGGACGAGACAAATGCGACGCGCAATCAAAGCGCAGCTCATGGAATCATAATGGAGGAGGAGACGCGTGCTTTAATATCGACATTTTTAAAGGGACAACCTTAACGGGGGCGACACGTAGGACAGACATAACGAGCAAGGGGGATGGCAGTGGCGACGGCAGTGGCGGCAGCGGCGGCGGCGGCGGCGGCGGCGGCTTCAAACGTTCTCCGCATGATACCCCCGCTGTCGAGAGGACGGCTTTTCCTTTTCGCGTGCAGTTCAGAACGTTGGATCGGAATTAATGAACCGTAATCCCCCAATAATGAGGCTTCGGCTTCACTGGCTCCGATACGACCTCGTCGTTCCTCCCTCGCAACCTCGAGCCTGCACTACGCCTCACCACCCTCGACCCGGCCTCGTCTCCTCCATGCCGTACACGTGCGCGCACGAGTGTAGCCGTGTACATCGCGTAAATGTCACATACACCTTGCGGACACCTACGTTGTACCTGCGTGGCGCGCACAAGGCCTTCGCAACGCGGGACTGCCGACGCGAGACAAATTGTCTCTCCGATGGAGAACACGCGCCGATGCCGTTCACCGGCGCGGCTCGGCGATCTTTTTCTCTCGCGCGAGAGAGAACGGGACGCGTCGCTGCTCGGTTGTTGCTCGAAAATTCGACGCTTCGAATTTCCTTCTTCTTTTTTTTTCTTTTTCCTTTCTTCCCTTTTTCTTTTTGGACGAGCAGAGGAAGGTTTTTCTCGTGTCACGCTGACCTCGGACTCGTTAATATCTAGAGCGTGCGACGCAGCTCGATGGACATAAAAGTATCAGCGCTCGAATGTTTCTCGCGCGCTCTAATGATTCTCGTAACTGCCGCCTGGACCATAATTTCGCAACGGCAATGTCCCGACGAACGAAGGAGAGAAGGAAAAAGAGGGGCGTAGAGATTTTACGACATTAAACGCGCGAGCAATCATTGCAATGAGTCGTTGAAGCGGATTCGTTTTTACGGAGAACGCGATATCGGAATTTAAGACCGTTTCGGTTCCCCAAGGAAGATCGTAAATGGCAGAAACGCGCGAGCATCTTTTATGCGTGTACAGGAAAAAGTGGAATAACAATGTTAGATGCCTTCGGTGTTCATCTCGCACCAGCATTTCGGGAGAAGAACATTTCGCGGAAATGGATGCGAGCATGATACGAATAATTGTATATTTCGGTAAAATATTATGAAATTTCCGGTTAAGTGCCTTGCATCGCGTCAAAGAGTCTAAAGGAAAGTAAGAAATTTTCGAGAACGCGGCATCGAAAATGAATAGCGTTTAGGGAAAGATAAAGCAGCATGGCGTTACGCGTTGCAATTGTGAAGATTTAAAGCATATAGCCGCGAGTGCAAACGAGCAGGGCACAACGGAACTCCCGATATTAGTTGTAGTTGGAGTAAAACGTGAAAAGTTTTACATCCAGCCACGGAACTTTTATGCCTTTGCAAACCGTAGCCGGCCGTTGATTTCCTCGCGACGCTCGCGGTTATACGCGCGTTTGACCCCGTTCGGGCTCTCCGCGAGCGGAACTTTTAATAATCGAGATGCCCGGACAGCTGAGGGGCACCGGGCCCCAAAACGCCTGGCATGTCTGGCGCACATGTTGCCGAGGGTGAAATCACGAATGAAAAGCTGCAGGAGATCGCGGGATTTCAACTTGCATGGAAAGTTGCGCTAGTAACCTTCGAAGCCTTCGACCTTGCAATATGAATTATCGACTATGGCCTTTCGTTGCAACGCGAGCCTCGGAGTACGAACATCCCTGAGAGGAGTACGAATAAACCTTCCACCATGTCTCTCCTCTTCATTTGACCTCTCAGTTACGCCGTCTCATTTTCAGCAGACTAACAAAAGGTAGACTAATCTGCTCTTCCTAAATATGAGAAAGAAATGAAGCTCGATATATATGCATATATATATATATATATATATATATATACGAGCGAAATCTCTGCGAGAGAGAGAGAGAGAGAGAGAGAGAGAGAGAGAGAGAGAGAGAGAGAGAGAGGACAAACCTCGGTCGAAAGCTGTCCGAAAACCATCCAGAAGCTCCCGCGCAATTTCGCTCGCCACGCCAACAGGCATTCGACGACCGCCTCTCACGTACCTAAACGTCCGGCTGGCTATCCGGAACGACGTAGAAGGGAAAGAAAAAATAAAAAGCGTAATAATAAAAGCGAAATTTGGCGCGGCGACGCGACGGCCAGAGTGTTTCTGACAGCGTCGATTGGCGTCGACGCAAAATCGTCCCCCTCTTTCGGGGGAAGGAGGAGGGGTAGGGAGGGGGCGGCGGTAGGGTAGGGGAGGAGGAACAGAGGGAGGCGAACATTTAGCGCCCACGTTGCAGTTATATCCCCGATGTCGCGCGGCGCGCGATGCGTCGCCATTGGGGTGTCGATGCGGGATGCCGAGCTGCGCGCACACGCTGAAAACGTTCGGGTACGCCTTTGAAGCTACCGAGGCGACGTCTCGATCGATCTAATAGGAACGGGAACACGATGTATCACAAGGTGACGTCCTGTGGAAATCTGTCGGGCAGACATATCGCGTTACCACCGTCCGACTCCGATGGCGAATCCCCGCCGTTAAATTACAAGCAATTGCACCGGCCGGCGTGTGCGCGCCTCGCTGATGAATAACGGCCTCCAGCCTTTTGTGGAGAAATTCTCGCCTGGCGAAGACCGATTACATCGATGCACGCCCCAGTTGTCACTAATGCGCGGCAGTCATTAATGCAGTCGAATCGCCGTAGCGCGAATCTTTCTGCCTCCTCGATCTTATTGTCCGCGCTGTTTTTCAGCGCGCAGACGCGCGCGGAATCCGCGCGGAGATGATTTCGACAAGGCGTGCGAGGCGTGTTCCCCATACGAGTCTTGCCGTTTGTTCGATCCTCGTGGAAGAAGTATCTTAATTTAATCCGATATATCTTACGCGATAAATGAAAATCGTTGTGTCAACAAACTTGATAAATTATTATAATATAAATTACAGTGGCGATATACTACACACACGCGCGCATATATATATACACACACACACACACACACACACAGAGGTAATATTATAAATTATTATATTGATAAATTGAAATCGTACTTGTCCTTGTATATTTCACCGTATGTATCTATTATTTTTAAACTTAAATTTCCATATATTCATCGAGCAATTTAATTCAATTAACGCATCGATATTAATACGGGTAATTGATAACAGTTAATTAATGAAGTCTTGAACGAGCATTAGCTATTAGCAGACACTTTCGGAAAATGGATTTGCGTCCGTTGCAAATTTATCTAGACGCACTTTCAGCATGCGGAGACGCACGCGGAGACACGTTTTTCATTATGTAAAAATCTCTAATTGTAATGCGAGAAAAACGAGAGATCGTTCGTCACGATGGTATCGATTTAACGTCACACGGAACAGGATCGGTTAAAGTAAACACATCGGGGTAAACGTCGCGTGAATGGAATTAAAAGAGTAATTAAAATCGCGACGGTTGCAAACCCATCAGAAGAAACTGGCCTGGATGTACTTTTATTCGTGTATCCCATCAGCCGGCTGGGCTGCTTACATGGAGGTCTTACAAAGACGTCGAGAAAGAGCAAACAAGCCGGCGTAAAAAGAGCAAGTGGAACAGGTGCACGCGAGAGGAGCGCAATGCCATGCGAAGTCGCGTGACCGAGGCTAAAAGTCTCGTTACGCAAGTTGTAACATTACAACCGTTATATAAACTCAAGTATGCCGGCATTTGCATTGATGACGTGAATATAATGTATCACCGGCAGAGCCCGAAAGCAGAGCTTTTCTCCGCAACCACAATGGCCACTGACCACCTGTTGCCTTTCCATTTATATTTTAGACGTCGCGAGAACGTCGTCGCCTTACATATCCTCGCGAGCATCTCGAGAGGGATGAATACTTTTTTTTTATGCAAAACGATCGCGAATCGCTTTTTCCGCGTACGTTTTATGCTCCTTCGTTCAACGAGCATTATATCGCGAATGCCATTTTCCCCTTTGCACAATAGCCTCGGCGTTATTTCGCGTTTTCTTCTTCGAGACTCGCGGGATTATAATACTTAATTTTGAGAGGAAAAGAAAAAGAAATAAAGGGGAAAAGGCCACGGAGTCTCTAACGACAGCGCGAAAGGTTGTCCGTTTTCAACCATTAAAGCTCCAATTATGACTTAACAATCTGAACAAAATCCGAACTCGTGCGACAAGTTGATTTAACGAAACTAGTTTTCCCCTGGTTTTTTCCATGTTTGCGTTTCTCTCTCTCTCTCTCTCTCTCTCTCTCTCTCTCTCTCTCTCTCTCTCCTTTTTTTCTTTATTCCTTTGCGCGATCCCATCATAATGCGCGTAACGGTATACATTCCTGATTATTTTCCCAATTATAAAAGTCCGATTAAAAGAGTTTTCTTGCTTGTACGTTATATCGTTACAGGTTACAGCGTCCTGCGGTGATCGTTAAATTATACTCGCAATCCATGCCGTAAAATTTGCGAGCTGCCGTGGAGATCCTCCGCTGTGCTAGGAGAAAGAGAGAAAAGGAGAGAGAGGGAGAGAGAGAGAGGGAGAGAGAGAGAGAGAGAGGGAGAGAGAGAAAGAAAAAGAATCTCCATTATCTGTTGCAGGGTGCGTCATCCAGCATAGTGGTAAAATTCGCAGACACTGATAAAGAGAGACAACTAAGACGCATGCAGCAAATGGCCGGGAACATGAGCCTCCTTAACCCCTTCGTCTTCAATCAGTTCGGCGCTTACAACGCTTACGCTCAGGTGGGTCGTGTTACCGTTAATGGCTCTCGCGTTACCGCATTACCGCCTTGTTGTCCTCGTTACCGCGACTCACAATCTGCGATGGCTCGTCCCTCGTTACTCTCGGAAATGATCGGCCGAAACTCGATGCCGTCGCGGCGTTAACATGCAAAGAGGATCGGCAACGTAATCGCCCTTTTCGTCGTTTAATTTTCCCCGGCATTGCGTGATTAGGAAGACACCGACAGCGCCATGGAGTACATCTCGGAAACGGTCACGCATCGCGCCTTTTTGTCAGTTTACTCGACGTCTCTTTTAACACGCGGATGTTCTCCTCATTGCAGCAGCAAGCGGCGCTCATGGCAGCCGCGACCGCACAGGGAACGTACATCAATCCAATGACCGCATTGGCGGCTGGACAATTGCCGCACGCACTGAACGGCATGCCAAACCCCGTGGTCCCACCGACTTCCGGTAAGTTCGCACCCGACTAAGAGAATCAGAATGGTAGCCCCGACACCCCGCGGCGCTGGATGCCCGCTCGTTCGTTTCTATGCTTCTCGCGGCGAGATTTATATCTCCGCAGAATGGAATTTGGATCGGCCGAGTCGAGTCGCGTTGTGGAGAGCCTTGTAAGTCATAATTAATCAAAAGTGCGCTCAAGACTCGTTTGCGCGGACAAGACGTTTCCTCGCTCGCGAATCTACGTGCTTCCGTTATTCAGTTATTCTTTCTCATCCTACGTAGAGGTTACGATGTTTCCTTCGGGGCCTGCTCATTCGATTAATTCAGTTAACCCAGAACGTTGAGCGATGAGGGCGCAATGTAGACACGTCGTGTTAATATCGACGGAGAAAACATCCCTTTTGCACGCGATCGTTAATGACAGTTCGCGAGCATCGCGTGAAATGTGTTTCTTCAATTCGAGTTAATCGAGCTTAATCAGCTAACAGCATTAATCCGACGAGGCGCGCGCTTTAACCAAAAACGGAAGGGGGCACTCGAATTATCCGCCATTAGTCCGACTTAGACGGTGTAAAACGTCTCTCCCATCCGATCGGCGTTCCTTCTCTGCTTCGCATCTTTGCTTCAGTTCTCGGATCCGCGAGATACAGTCGCTTGCCTTACGACCGTTTCGTAAATCAATACAACATTTTCATCGAACGTGACTCGAGCGAGAGATATTGCCGATACCGCGAAACTTTATCGAAAGCTCGTTGTAGGGGAAGAAGGCAAAGCCAGAGAAACGCCTCTCTCTCGCTCGTTCCCCTCTAGCCTTCTCCTTCCGTTTTTCTCGCTCATGCCCTCGGCGTGGGGATACAGGGAAGAGCGGACGGGGCCGAAGTGCCGCAGAGAAGTAAAGTAAGCGCGGAAATCGGCTACGTTATACGTCGAGTCCCGTCGAGCGGAAGGTAATACCGTTTGATAGGGAAATAATATTTTATTTCCCCGGCAAACCCCGCTCGCGGCCCCCCCCCCCCCCCCCCCGCCCGCCGCCGTCCCCTGCGCCGTCCGCTGCGCCCATCCGCTTTACTCCGTACCGAAGATTATCGATGCGGCGGGCTTTTATTTCCGGCGAAACAATGCAGCCGCCGTAGCCGCAAACTATGCGGTTATACGCGGCGGCGCTTTCCGATGGATCCGCGTGTCGAGGGATCCGAGAGAAATCCGCGGGAGATTGATTCTGATGTATCTTGATTAATTCTAGCCGCATCTTCAGGCAAGTGGATACAAAGCAGCAGCGCGACGATCGATGCTTATATCGCGCCGATCGGAACGGAGCTATCTCACTCTCGCGAGTGAACGGCGTTTTCTCATGGGTTACAACGTTGCGGTTTTGTATCGGGGCTTGTACCACGCATTCGCGTGAACGGTGCCGTGCCCCCTGCAACCGTCCCATAAAAATTTCACCCCGTATACGAATCGCTCGATTAGCTAGTTGCCCAGGCGAATCAAGGACGCGGAGGCGCCGCGTATCGCGCAGCCACGGGAGTTCGAGTTTACGTCTATGTTTCGTTATAGCCCGTATGCGCGTATCTAATGTGATCCGCCGATTTTATCGAGGCTATTCCTTCCGTCTCGCACGAAACTGCATCCTCGGTAGATTCGACTCGGGACATTGAAGCGCTGGCACTTGGCACTGTTATTCGATGCAGCCGATCGCGCGACGGCTTCAGCGCGAAGCCTCTTCTCTCGGAGAGGGCTCACCGGACGGGAGATGGTCGGACGGAGAGGATTGTTTTAATTGTCGCGCGTTTGGAAACGCGCAAATGTCGGTAATCGCACCCTCGATCGTGATATATCGAGCTGTACTCGTTCGCCGATGGAAGCAACAAATATCGCCCAAACACGTGCATCTCGTTAGCCGCGCCGAGCGATGTCGACGCGATATTGAACGATGATCGGCGATGCGATGAACGCGTTATTAACGTGACCCCCGGGGCTTTGATCGCTGATCCGAAACGCATCATCGGCACGGACGGGAGACAAACCGTGCTCGACAGGCGTGACCTTTCCGCGCGAAACTTGGTCGCGTGTCGTAAACACGCGCGGAGTCGCAGGTGACACCGCGCGATGACGCGCTCGCGCATTGATCGCCAGGGGGAAGCGGGGTGAGCGAGGTGCACGTCGTTCGAAGGCAGCCCTTTGATCGGATCGACATCTTCGCGATATCGATTCGACGGAGAGGTCTACGGATGGTCTACGAATCCGGAAGCTCACGGTTCGTAGTTCGTCTGGTTCCTCGCTGCGCGAGGCATACGGATCATTGTCGGCCTTCCCGGTCCGGCTGTTCATTGAACGCCCAGCGAAAAGATCGAGGAAGCAGAATAGCGGGGAAGGTGGACAGGAATGAGGAAACGGGAAAAGAGGGAAAGAAGCTTGCAAGCAGTGCAGCTTGCATCCCGATCCGATGCTTCGCGCATAGAGGACGCTCGTGGTCGGTGTTGCAAGAGCAAGAGGGTAATCGGTGTGTACTGATCAGGTTTGCTCGTAGGTACCGGCACAGGGCAACCGGTCAACGGTGCGATACCGTCGTTACCGTCGCCGACGATGCCGAATTTTAACATGGCCGCACAGACGCCGAACGGCCAGCCGGCAGGCTCGGATCCAGGTGTCTACACCAACGGCATACCGCAGACTTACGCGGGACGTGAGTATCAACTCAGGCGCAGCGCGCCGCCCCTGCGCAATACCCGGCCAATCGCCGGCGGACTTTATTATTCCGCGGGGATGTAAATAACTTCGCGCAGGCCAAGTACATCCCGCCGAGTATACCAGGCGTATACTCGCGCCTTGTCTGCTACTCTCGTCGCCACAGAGCACGGAGCATCGCTCTGCGAGGGTGTCTCGCTGGGGTTAACGACAACGGGATGCGCCAGCTTGGTAGCTAGCTGCAGATGGAAAGTCGAGATTTCCATTTCGTGGGAGAACGAGGCGACTCTGCTCCGATGAAGAATCGTGTTCTCTAGCTTGCTGTTTATTAGCGCTCGATTCAAGTCGTTCAAGGAGATATTTATTCGCGACGAGTCGAGAATGGAATCAATTTTATTAATATTGCCATATCGTGCGTTTCGTGGGAATTCTCGTATCTTTCTCGAGATGCGATCACGAAGAAGCCTTGCGATATGATATAATAACATAATCGCGGACAGTTAACGGATACTGTTAACAGTTACGGAAACAATGCAATGTTGCCCGATCGTGCAGACGATAAATCTCGCAATGAGCGACGTATGATCGGTAGTCAATATTCCATTAATCTTCGACCTTTATCGCTACTCGGATAGTCATTACCGGGTACCGGTCGAGTATATCGAGTGATATCGATTGACCTGCCGGGTATTGCGATAGGGGCCTATAGGCTAGGCCCTTTCCCCGATAAGAGCTGAGCTTACTGAAGTGTAGATGCCCTCCATCTGTCCATTCCAGCGCAGGGGCTGCCCAACGGGGAGGCGGCACTTCAGCATGCCGCCGCGTATTCTGGAATGCAGCCTTATGCTGGAGTGGCCGGTAAGTGTTTCTCCAGCTTTGAATTTTTGTCCACTTGGCCCTGTCAAGATGCTGTCTATCTCTGTCCGTGTCGTGTTTTCCGTGTTGTGACTGTGTAGCGCGTTTAGCCCATCCAGCTCCATCCAAACGGTACGTCGCCGGATATCATCGATATTAGACTGATCGTTCGTTCGCCGATTTCGCCCCGAGTTGACTTCGCGACGAGATGGCGAATCCTACATTTTGCGTGTCGCGCGCGATCAACGTCGAGTAAACCTGCGTAACGAGGACGCCGGGAGATCTCGACGCGAGTCCTCTCGGCGTGACGCGAACGTAAAATTGATGCTCGAAGTGTGCCGTCAAGTGTGCTGCTCGGGAGATCTCGTAAACGCGCGTAATCGGCGGCGCGACGTTCGCCAGGGCTTGGGGGATGGAGCTGCCACGTGCGGCGGCTCCATTTTAACGCGTGCCAGGTAACACTCCGCGCGCTCGTCTGGGCCGGATGCTGCTCGATCATGAGCGATCTCGAGCGTGCTTTCCGACGAGGGGTACGCCGCGAACGCCACGAAGGTGCATCGGGTCCGACATTTGCGTGCTTTTATCGGGCCACCGTCGAAGCACTTAGCCGGGAAAAATTCGATTTTGCTGATCGCGTTGCTGGTTTGTTTGCATGCAACTATGGCCGCATGCGTATATACACGCACACCGATACAACCATGTATCGGATGTACGTGTACCTCAGGTACCAACACGTACACATCATACATGATCGTGGTGCGCGTCAACGTTTCGTTCTATAATGCTTCTGCTATGGTGCTACGATGTCCTTCTAAATGTACTTCGTGTACATATTATAGTAGTTTTACACGTTTTACACGTCCTCTCTCACGTGCATGCCCTCTCAGCGAGACCGGCGTATCCGCCATCGACCGTCGACAGTGCGCGCGCGACGCTGCGGCGTCGGGATGCGTCCTGGCGCAAATTATGATCCGATAACGCCCGGCAAAATGGACGACCCTGTTTCGCGGATAATCAACGGGTCTCTCGATGGACCCGTACTTCCATCCACGTTCCGATCAGTGTCGTTAATGAGGCTTGACGGATTCCGCGCGGCAGGTCGCGTCCAGCGCGGCTTCGGCGAGAGCTCAAGAGGGGTGCGGCGGCGGGGGGGAGGGGGGGGGGAAGAGGGAGACATCGAAGACAGGAAGGGCGAGCGAGGCGCTGCTTACCTCGGACCTTCATCCACCATGCGTCGCCATTTAATTTCCCCTGCCCCCTCGCATCATGGGAACTCGAGTCACAACAAAGCCGGGATACGAGCTCGCGCGGCCACCCACTCGGCTCGTATTTGCCGAGGACTCAAAAGCGGTATATTTTTTTCCCCCCGTGTATTTTCGGCCAGTGTACACACGCGCCATCGAGATCAGCGAGTGGAAAAAAAGCAATCCCCCGAATAACGGTATACCCTCTATCTGAGCGTGACGCGCGGCCGACGTATGATGGCGTATTTATTTCATACGCCAAACGTTGATCCATCGCGCACCCACGAATGAGGAGGAAAAGGAGGAGGAGGAGGAGAAGGGGACAGTCCCTCCCTCCCCACCCTCGCCCCTGCCCCTGCCGCCTGCCACCATCCCTCCGTAACCAGGCCGGGTAACGTCAATCGGAATATATTAAAGCGATGTTTGCACGGAAATAATTAATTCCGCAGCGAAAATTCGCCTCTCTGCCGATCTGAGAGCCCGGCTTGCACGCACGCTCCGCCTATCCGTCACAAACAGGTATCAATCACGAGCATTTTAAATATTTATCAAGCTATAATTAATAACGACGCATCCTGCACGCGTCGCCGGGCGACGCGATTCGCGCGCGCATGCATTCGCGGCCGAATTTACAGATGCGATGTCATTGTCGCCGCGACAAAAGGCGCGCCGCGGATCTGTGCGGCGCTTCTGTTTGATCTCTGAGACGTCGGCGGGGACGTTTCCGGCGCATCCCGCGCCGAAATGAAATCGTCGCGCGACGGATCTCGCGGAATCCGAATGGCGGAATTGGGTCAGCGCCATTAGAATCTCGCGCGCACGCGATACGCGAGCGATCCTCGGCGCGCGACGTGACGTCAATGCGAAACGTAATCGAATCCCGTTGTAATAAAAAACTCGACAACTCGGCATCTTTCATCGATCGGCTCGCAACGCGATATTGAGCAGACATCGTCATTACGATAACGTTACTCCGATTTCAATGGCGTTTTACGTGTCCCTCGTGCGCGCGGGACGCCTCCGCATTTCAGCGTTTGCATCGGGACGCTTCCCTTAATCGTTCAAATATTTAGTTTCGCAAATTGCAACGGGATACCGCGCAACAACGTCGTGCCCAAGAAGGCGTTCCGTGTCCCGTTTTAATGAGGATGCTTCCAGCCGAATCGGCTTTGAAGAGATATCGGATGTCGGCTAATGTCGCACCGGACGCAACGTTTTCGCGATGTACAAAAGTATCGTGTTGAAAGTCGCGGTACGCTGAGAACGTTGAGAGATCAATACCTTTGACGATGCCGGCGTCGAGACGCGCTCGCTTTTAAGCAGCGGGTAGAAGCGCGCGATTTCCGCGTCGCGGAACTGACGACGCGTCTTGCCTGCAGCTTTCATACTTGATTAACGAAACGGTCATAGTTAATTAAATGCGTGCAACGGGTTCCGTTCTGTCCGTTTGGTCATCGATGTGCTCGCCAAACGGCTTATTCGCGGAATGATGAAATTGATGAAATGACGATTGGACGGTATTTTGTCAAAATCGCGGGACTCAGTTCTCGAGTTCAATCGCAACGAGACGCTTTCCGCGCACAGAGTGTCCGCTCTCCACGCTGATACTTTGAGCTACCCTCCCCCTCGTTCCGCAACGTGGATCTTCGGCAAGTCGCAAGGATAAATGGTCGTGTCCGGTCTGACGCGCTTCTAAAACGTACGTATGCCGGGGTAGATCATAAATTACGGCCGTTGTAATCTGTCTAGCGATGGCGACGCAATTTCTGTTGAATCTGTTGACGTTTATTGGACTGTTCGGCTTTTATTACTGCCATCGTCCATTATGTATGCGCTATCGCTGCATTGAATTACGACGCTTACGTTCGTCCCGCGGGCGCAGACTAGTCGTCGATTTCCGGCACGTTTCTCGACTCTTATCGTTTACGACGGCCGACAGCGGATCGCGGCTCGAACTTTGTTAAAGAGAACATGATTAATCGGCGTGAGAGGAAGAGTGAAAGCGAGAGAGCGAGAGCGAGAGCGAGAGAGAGAGAGAGAGAGAGAGAGAGAG
>JAHMML010000012.1:747886-783302 GCA_020341155.1 Eciton burchellii | reverse complement strand
GAGAGAGAGAGAGAGAGAGAGAGAGAGAGAGAGAGAGAGAGAGAGAGAGAGAGAGAGAGAGAGAGAGAGAGAGAGAGAGAGAGAGAGGATAGGCAGTGGCACGCACAGATCTAGATGTGGACAGATCATGATGTACTTGTTATTTGTTATTGTCGCAGCTTACCCCGCCGTCTACAGCCAGTTTCCTCAGGCTATTCCTCAGCCGATGACCGCGGTGGCGCCCACGCAGAGGGAAGGTAAGTACAACATGCTCATCAACGTCTAACTGTTGACTGTAAACACAAACGACTGTAGACCCGAGATTGTAGATCCACGTCCCGTACACACGTCCAGACACGAATTATCCCTCGTCGGCGCCGAACGAGGTGCAAGGTAGAGAATCTCGTCTTCTCCCGTCGCCGTCGCCGTCACTGTCGCCATCGCCATCGCCTCAGCGTTGATTCCTAATAGCTAATGCGCAAATAAACCGCGCCGATTGCGTTGGGGGGAGCAGGGACGGCAAGTGGCGGATGATCAGTCCGGTGACCGCGTAAAGATGCCGAAATATCGCGCCGTGCTCTCGTCATGCCGGAACAGTCATGGATTCGTCATCGAGGAGATGCTTGCCGCTTGAGGGATGATGCCGCCCCGATGCCGTAACTTTGATGCTCGGACAATCGCGCGGGAAGGTTAATGAAGAGTCATCGCTGCGAGAGCACGCGGATCAGTCGGCAACGCGGGTCTCGTCTAGCTAATACATCAAGCCGGGCTTGGAGGGGGAGGGGGATGGGCGGGGAGGGGGTGATAGTGATGTCGGTTATCTATTGCGCTATTCCCGCGGAATAAGAGGGGTGAAGAGAAGGAAGAGCGCCGGGGGCGAAGAAAAAGTGTAGGGGGTTAGAAGAGGGCTGAGCGAGCCAGCGCCTAATTGCAATTAACAACTCGCCATTATTAGAATATACGACGCCTCGCAATGAGATAATGCAAATAAAACGAAAGTTTTAATTACTTTGCCGCTACGCCCGCCGGCGATCCGTTGTTACATCGCAGGATAATGGAAAGTTTACCGCGACAGCGCTGTCCTCCCTCCTCCCTTTTATCCGGCCTCAACCCCCTCCCTTCCCTCCGACCGCAACGTCCGCCTAATTCTTCTCTTTCTCTCTCTCTCTCTCTCTCTCTCTCTCTCTCTCTCTCTCTCTCTCTCTCTCTCTCTCTCTCTCTCTCTCTCTCTCTCCATCTATCTTCTCTCCGCTTTCCGCTTCTCTTTGCCCGTTTCCATTTTCGTCCCGCTTGATCTCTTTCGTCTCGTCTCGATACATTCTGACGTTTTCCCATGCGCGGCAGCGATTAAATCGCAGACACGGTATACGCGCGGGCATTGTAAGAGGAATCCCGAATCGAATTTGCTTGCCGGTGCTCGGCGTGGAGCTTGGCGAATTTGTTAACGCGTCTCCGCAAATCCTCCCGGATGACGGAGGCTATTAATAAATTCATTTCCCGAACGGGTCTACAAGCTCCGCGACGCGGGATCCTCCTTCCCCTCCGCCCCTCCGCTCCCGTTAACGCTTCCGAGTATCGCGAGCGGTCGCTCGCGCGTAAGTTAATCCAAAGACGTAACGTTAAATCGTTGCCGCCGGGATCGGCATTACGCTTCCACGCTCGAACGCCATGATTTGCATAATCCGGTTGAAAATGACAAGGATCTCACGGTCCTCCTCGCGTTAAACGCAAATACGTCGGAAACACAAATAGCCCGGTCCGGCCCGATTCCCGGTTGCCGGAAGAGGAGAGAGACCACCGGTGCTTAGGTCGCTCTTTGACTTGTTTGGAACTCGCGTGCGTTTGGACGCAACTTTTGCGAGAATAAGGGAAACGTGTGTGCGCAGACGCGCTCTATCTTTTGCCGAAACTTGTGTTGGATGTCAAAGTCGTTAGGCGTGCCGCAATATCGGACGGAACCCAGGGGAGCCGGAAGGGAATCGACGTTATTGTCATCATTGCATGACAGTGGTATCGATCTATTATTGACTGTCGCTTCGCGAGTTACTCTCGCTCCGTGTTACTTTAAGCTCCTTGACCGTTGTTCTGGGTGTTCTGGGTGTTCTTACACGATGTTCTCGGTGTTTGTGTATATCTATATATACACGTTTCTTCTCTGTGGACCATGATTGTGTGACGATATTTTTTTGAACTTTATTAACGGAGAGCTCTCCTGCCTCCCTTCCTTCCTGTTTTCTTCTCTCTCTTCTTTCTCTTTACGTTAGCGTATCTCGGATGTGCGGATGCTGATTCGGTGTTTCGCACTCGATGTCACTGGCTGTTCTCGCTGTTGCGCTGTCGACCGATGTTGATTGTTGCTTCGCTACGAGACGGTTACGTACGCATCGTGGAGGTCCGCGACATCGTCCGCGTCGCAAGCTGACGCGATTAATCTGCTTCGCGATCGAGATGCGCTTGCGGACACAAGATGTCGTCGAGATAATTCGCCCGGAATTAGGAGAGTCAGAGTTACGAGCGGCATGGTAATGAAAAAGGGAACTATAGTTGGACGAAAGGAGCACAATAATGTGCTCATGAAAGCTCATCATTGATATCTGGATAGAAACTTGCGTGAATGTACCTGGTACGTATATTCTTAGAGAGGAGATGTTCGCAGAACGATACTTCAATTAGACTTCTCCGACTTGTTGATTGTTGAGCGATCGCTAAGCACGTTCGGTGAACTGTTAGTCGCGCGGAAGATTCAGCATCGTGAATCTAGACTTGATGTTTCCTGTGCTCTAGCGCTCTGACTGTTACTCTTCAAGGGAAGTAGTCGCGCGAGGTAGTCGTTCTCGTTAAATTCGCGTGCACGTAGCACGTGTGTGCCAATTAGAGAGAGGCGAAAACCAATTTCAGGATCAACGATCGCTCGCGCGCGCGCGCCACACGACGACGGGCTTTAATTTATGGCACGTTCTTCGTGATTTCGTCGTCCACCGCAATTTCTCTCCCCGCGCGCCCTCTCGGTCGCCAGTCGGAACCGGAAACCCGTCGACACTCGTGCTAATTTGGGTCTCGCGTGTCAGCCACGATCGAGTTATTACCGGGACGAAGTCGTATTCGCGTTCCACACAAGGAGCGGTGGGGGAGTTTGTCACTCTTTGCGTAAATCGCGGGACAGCTCTGCGATTTCTCCGAACGCTAACGAGTATACAAACAGCATTAATCTGTAATTGGCGAAGTTTCTATTGAAACGGTGATTTGTAGGATATCGGTCCTCCGTATCCGCGATATGCGGATCGCGAGCCGAACACGGATAACGCGAATACGACAACGCGGAAACGCATCTGGTAATATCCGAGAATGGAAAAGAGGGAAGGAGGAGATTTCACCCTGCCTGATCTCGTGATCGGAAATGAAATTTCTCGATGAAAGCTATGGGCGCGAACTTTTGCGCGGACCGATCATAATACGCGATTTTCGGCAAACTATGATTAAAACTTCCTTTCCTACCCTCCCTCCCGCTTCCGCGGGCAATCGACCGGATATCAACCCCGGATCGGATGAAAATATCCCCGTAAAGTCGCCGTGAGATTTCGTCCGCGTCGCGTGCATTAATTTTTAAAGTCGGCGGGATACGTGCGCACGATGATAATCTTATCGAGCGTCGGTTCAAGCGACGGAGTCATCGTTGAACACCGGCGCACCGGAAGTCGGTAATCGGACTCAAAATAGACAATTATACCTCGTGACGATCCGGCCAGCTTCCCGGGCGGAATCCTTCCGCGGAGAATCCCTTCGGGAAGGAGGAATGGACGGGTCGCGATGAGTAGCACCCTAAAAGTTGAGTGGCAGCCATCTCATTACTTA
Source organism: Eciton burchellii (assembly GCA_020341155.1). NCBI lineage: Eukaryota > Metazoa > Arthropoda > Insecta > Hymenoptera > Formicidae > Eciton > Eciton burchellii. The sequence goes on along the minus strand of JAHMML010000012.1, from coordinate 779,471 downwards.
AATGCGTCCGTTAGTCGGCAGAAGCTCCGGGCAAGAGAGCAGAAGTTTCCACGGTCATAATCGCCGCTAATTGACGTCGGAGTTATAAAGTTCAGTGAAATTAGCTAAATCCTTATTTGGACTGCCGTTGTACGCCAGTTCTCCCTCGCCGTTTCCACTCCTTCTCCCTCGTCCCCCTCCGCCGCCGAGGAATCTCCAGCGCGGGCGAATTAAACGCCCGATATCTTTGGCGTTTTAACGCCGGAAATCGCAAAAAAAGACCGTTCAGGCGGCTACTCGAGCTACAGCATGGCGGGCTATTCGATTATGCGAGAATCGAATTGCGAGCGCGATGTGTATGTACATATGTACATATATGCGCGTAGAAGGTAACGCGATTTTCCAGCATGGATCTCGACGTCAGCTCGGGCAGGATGATTAAATTATGTACATTCCTGTGTCAATTAACGTTTATATTAACGCATTAACCTCGGCCGTAATTGGATAACATGCATATTCGGGAAAGCGAAGGCGAGCCCCCCGCGCACGGTGACGGCGTATCCGGATCGCACTTGGAGCACTCGTACGGCGAGCATAGGGCGACGGATTATCGTATCTGGCGAAAATACGGGAGTATATCGCACTAATCGTAATCAGTGTCATTACTATCATCGTCCACGACCCATTCACTCATCTCAGCATCCGTCACCTCATCCGTCATTGTGTTGTAAATCCCCAGTGTTGTGTGTGTATATTTGAAAGTATAAATACTCAACGTTACTTGAACCGGGATATCTCCGTCAAATGCAATCACGAGCGGGATATCCCCGTGATACTTTTCTAATCATTCTTTCGCTATCAACGTCCGGCCATTTCACATCATTTTTCTGTCATTCACTGTCGCAGTCGCCGTTTGATTCTCTTTCATGTTCACATGCCGATCATTTCGCGCGATCATTCGCGGCAGTCAAAATCACGCTTTACGCCATCATTTCGCACTTGCGGTCGGACGAGAGAGACAGAGAGACCGGTGATCTGTCGTCGGGAGTCGATCGCAAATTCATCCTCATTCATCGGAAACTAACTCCGGCTCCAGGCGAGACGGGGGAAAGAAAAAAAGTGATCGGGAAGAAAGAAAGTAAACGTCGGCGACCGCTCGCTGACGGCGCGGTTGCATCGCGCGGGATCATTTATATTTACGTGGAGACAGAACTCATCCAGAACTAACATTCTAACTTGAGTATTATACTTCAAGTTTAGATGTTTAGATGTGCTCTGATTTATATGGTAGGATGCTCTATCTCAGGACCCGAGGGCTGCAACCTGTTCATCTACCACCTGCCCCAGGAGTTCGGTGACGGCGAGCTCATGCAGATGTTCCTCCCGTTCGGCAACGTTATCTCCTCCAAAGTCTTCATCGACCGGGCGACCAACCAGAGTAAATGCTTCGGTAAGTGCGCGACGCCGCCACCAACGACGAATCTTGGGAACTGCTGCTGGAGACACGTCGCACTGTCGTGCGTACCTTAGCGATCTCTGCAGTCTCGTTGACGCTAAACACCAAGGGTGAACACGTGGACCATGCGGTGGTTTCATAAAGTTGACACCGAGCGGTCCCGCGGTATCACCTCGTCACCTGACATGGCTGGGTTTCAATCACGACGAGAAGCTTTGGATATCCGGACGACGTGCGCTGAAGCTGCGTGTGCACGCGCTCGCGTTTTTACACGCGATGCGCTTCTCTCGCGAAGATCGTCCGAAATATCTTCAGCCCCCGAAAACGCGCGGATATCACCGCGACGTGCACGTTGCGCGAGGACGCGTCTGTGATTATTACTATGACTTTCAATTAGTCGCACGCTACGCAGTCCGCTCTAAATGACTCTACGCGTTTCCAATCAACGGTGGATTAATCATGGAAATTTAATTCGTCCCGCTCGTATCAGCGAGCGGACCGGGTAGACTGAATATGAATGCCGCTTCAATGGAACCAAAATCAAACCACGCAGTTCTTTTTTAGGGACTATGCAGAGGGGACCGAAACAGAGAATGCGGATAAAAGCCGCTGGCGCTCCTTTGATTAATCGTATCCGGGAGTATGAGGATACGGATAATTGGACGATCCCATTCGTCCCGTTCGGTCCTTGGTCTACGTTCGCGTTCGTCCACGTTGCGATTTATACATTTGCGCCTGTGTAGGTATTTGTCCGTACGTTCCCGTTCGAGTAGGCGAATCTCGCCGAGTCTCGCCATTCACGAGGAAAAAAGAAAAAAAAAGAAAAAAAAAAGACAGAGAGAAGGTACGGCAGGCTCGCAACGACGCGTCATTATGCTTTCGTTTGATTGCGTTCGCGTTCTCTCTCCCCCCCCCCCCCCCTCTCTCTCTCTCTCTCTCTCTCTCTCTCTCTCTCTCTCTCTCTCTCTCTCTCTCTCTCTCTCTCTCTCTCGTTCTTTTTTTCTTTTCCTCTCCTCTCCTCTCCGTCCCGTCCCGCGGCGTATAATTATGCCCGCGGCGGAAAAATACATACTCGCGTTCGCTTTGATGCCTTTTCTTCGGCGGGATCGGTTTAGCGAGAGGATTCTTTGACGCGACGTTTTTCGGCCGGAGAAATTCGTCGAATAATTGCAATCGTTGCGGGAACATTCCCTCTCGTATGAATCGCGAAGCATATCGCGGAAAGTCGGCGCGGCTTAGCCTGCCCTCCCACGACAGGCTCTTTCCGAGAGGTTAAAATAATCAAGGTGCTCTTCGACCCCGAAGTAAAAGTAATTTGCGGGGCAAAGCGCACGGTGGATGGGAGCAGGATCTGGATTGGTCAGGCGGTTTAGGCCGCCATGATGGCGAAACTAAAATGGGATCGACGTTAATGATCAAAATTGGCTTAAACCGAGAAAGTCGTGACGATCTTTCGGAACGTTCCCGCCGAGAGGCTTCGTTATCGCGTAGCTGCCCTTTCGGTGCAACTTGGATAATACCCAGTCGCCGTGAATGAAAACTTTTTGTTTTTTCTCAGATTTCATTCATCTGGATTACTACTCCGTTCGCTTCTCGAACAGCCGATACTTATTGCCGAAATAAAACAGCCGCGTTCGAAAACGCTAACTCTAGCTCGCACGTAATCTGTGACGCGAATTATATGCTGCGACGAAGATTAACGTGTCATTTCATTTGTTCCTGTTGAAGAATGCATTTATCACCGATTACTCAATATTTAATAATCTTAGCAGTTTCACGGCGTGCCGCGAAAGCGAGCGGATATCGAACAAATATCTACGTGCATCTGTGCATCAATTAATGGGGATGTTAGGATCCCTAATAGCGAGAGAATCGTGAGGGATGGAAGAACTTGTACGTGCTGCGGGATTGAATGTTGGATATTTTCAGGTTTCGTGTCGTTCGATAATCCAGCGAGCGCGCAAACAGCGATCCAAGCGATGAACGGCTTCCAGATAGGGATGAAACGATTAAAAGTCCAGTTGAAGAGGCCCAAGGATGCCAGCCGGCCATACTAACCCACGTCCTAGCCTAGAAAATCTGGACGGGTCGCGCCCTACGTCATAACTTACAGAGTAGGTGCCTTTTCACATAGTTAATGTTAATGCTAATGCATATCTCTCTTACTCCGATTCCATCTTCCCTCATGTCGCCTAAAGCAAAGATACCGGTGCCACTAGAATGACTAGAATCGCACCCTATCTCGTGACTTTCGTTACGAACGCTCGAGCGACACCGCGCAATGTGTCACGTATCGAACGCTTGAAACGCACGTGTTGGATTTCCGTGTGAGTTATACATGGTATCATCGCTCTGTCTTGCAGATGTCGTACGAGAACGTGAGCTCGATGGATGCTCGGCGATCAGGAGTGACGAGTTTGAATCACCGTTACAACGCTCTCCACCGTAACAACTTAGTATACTAGCTAGTTAATTCATTAGAGGATAACAATTTAGACGTCACTAGGACAAAGGGAAAAACACAACGCCTTCAGCGTCGTCGAAGTCCCGCACGGCGACGGCGGCGAAGAGGCTGAAGCGAGAAGCGATGAAGGATGTTCTGCGCTGAACCCAGTCCGAGGAAGGAAGAGGAAGAGGAAGAAGAACAAGAGCCGTGGAAGAGAGGGGGGGAGACGTGGAGGCACATGGAAACGGCGTACCCCAGGTGCACGAATAATCGGGATCCTCCGTCGACGGGCGACATCGGCTTTACCTTTCTCCCTTCACCTTCGCTCCCACTTTCGAATCTGCATGTTTCTTTCTGTCCTCCGCGAGTTCAGCCTCTGTCCCTACTGCCAGGTGAGAGATTACGTTCAGTCTCGTGGACGAGAATGGATGAACGGGCACGAGCGTGCGGCGGAACTTGGAGGATCCGACCATCTCGGGATGATCCGCCGGAAGTCCGAGCTGGCCGAGCTCGTATGCGTTCCGAGCGGTACGCGGCGCCGCGTCGCGCCGCGTCGCGATCATTCCGCATCAATCGACAATAGCTATCGCAAAATATCCCGTCGAGATTGCGCCTCCAGGATTCTTGTTCGTCGCAGCGATGCAGCGACAATATACCGCGTGCGCAACCGCAAAACAAGATAGATTAGAGCCGAACAGTACGCAGAGCCGGATCGATCTTCAAGAGGTCCCTCCGATCATTCCGACCGTACCGGATCGTTACGTTCGTCGATCGAGACGGAACAACTCGGAGCGATCAGCAGCGCGAGGGACCGATGAATTCTTTCGTGCGGCCCGAGTGTGAACCGATGCCGGCAGCACGGAGATGAAATCGATTCCCGCGACGAAAGTAACAGAAGAGAAACGCAGGCTCGTCCCGTGGACGCGCGGACGTGAGAAAGTCGATATCTCTCTCCCAAAAAGACAAATGTCAATCATTATACATTATACAGGGTGCTTGTCTGACAACTCCGCGCACGCGCGCGCGTGATTGAGAACTTCGAGGGGAAAAAAAAAAGAAAAAAAAAAAGAAAAAAGAAAAAAAGAAAAAGATGAAAAAAAGAAAACCGCAGAAAAAAAAGGAAAATAGAAAAAAAAGAGACGAGGAGAAGGTAGAAAAGGAAGAGGAATCGAGCGGAGAATCAAGCGGCGAGCGTGGGCTCAGCGCTGATCCGACATCAGTCGCCGGATATCGGATTCTCCTTAACGTTTAAGGTTTAAATACACATACAGGCGCGCTGTAGGTTTTATATACCGCAGATAGAAGAGGAGGACGGGCGGGCGATCGGGGCCGGGGAAATGGGTGTACGATAGCGGGAGGAGAGGCGGGTTGCGCGACGCGCGTCGCCGAGAAGGGGCGGAAGAACGGACGACGTGCGCGCGCGCGTGCTCGTTCTCTTTCCAGTAATAGCACTTATTACTATTATACGATCATGGTGATTATCATCGTAATTATCGCTAAGTAAATGACGCGCGAGTTTCCGGCCGAAAGTAAATAACCTATTCCGTTGTGGTTCCTGCGCGAGCACCGAGATGAAAGGATGGATCGCATACGGGGACGCTGCGTCCGTCCCGCGATTGATCCTTCGGTGATCTATGGATCAACGAACGGCTTGGACCGATTGGTTAAGCACCGCCCGGGAAATGTCAATCAGGCTGTGATTGTCCAAAACAAGAAGCGAGCGCGATGTCGGGTGGGTTGACGATGTCGCTAACAACGGTCCTCTTTATGTTTTGATGTAACTCCGATGACGCGGATTGAGACGCGTACAAGGATAAGTGCTTTTACATTTCTATTAATAAGGGAAAATAAAGGACAAGGAGAGAGAGAGGAGTCAAGTGTAACCAAAGAGAATGCGATTGATATCGAGTATCCACATCGCGTGGACACACTCGTTCCGATAACGCTTCATCTGTCGCGAAGGGGAGGGGAACTTGTTTCTCTTTGATTCTATCTTTTGAGTTTTTGAATTTCTCCAATGGATCCGGGATGATTTACCGTGCAATGATATCACTAGTCCGCTTTGCGTTTGATTCGCGTCTTATTAGCCGACGTTCCGACGATGAGGCCAGATCTCAGATGTAGGATAAGAATAGCGAAGGAGATGAGAGGTACAGGGAAAGAAAATCGCGCTGCCGAGTGCAGGTTTCGTGTACGCCTCTCGATCAATCGTGCGTGCGTGCTCATGCGGAATTCCCGTGACTGAAAATAGACAAAAACATTGAACATTTCGCGCGCGATGCCCAGAGATCGGATGCGCAGAACGTCCCGGGCAATTTGTACATTGAACATGCGCGGAAGAAAGCCAGATGCCAGAGATAGGAAAGGAATGGGAAAGGGAGGAGCGGGATGGAGGAATAGGGTATGAAGCAGATCGAACATATAAAATACGCATAGGATAGGCGATAGGGTAGATGAGCGATGGAGCGGAGAGGAAAACTCTGATCTAGCGGAAATAATCAACCAAAAAGTACCAACAACTGATAATGTATAAATATATACATATATATGTATATACATACATGCATATGTATGTATGCACATGTATGGATATATAAATATATAAATAACACGGAAATTATATTAACAGAGGGAGAAGTATATATATAAATACATGCATAAATATAAATATTATAAATACAAAATGTATAATATACATATATATATATAATATATATTTATAATATATATATGTATATATATATATATATCTTATATATGTAATTATATACACACACATATGTGTATGCGCATATACGCATATGCGTATATACGTATCCAGTGAAAGGAACTCTAGAGACTTAGTAAATTATTCTAGTTTTTAGCTAAATCAACATCTAATAAATTATTACGCGGAAACACATGCGGCGTGAAAAAGAGCGGGTTTAGTAAGACGTGAAAATTGTTTGGTCCGGCGCGACGCGTCATGCTGTCATGCACCTAGTTTGTTTATATATTGCATTATATATATACATATATATATATATATATATATATATACATATAAATATATACAAATATATATATGTATATATGTGTGTGTGTGTGTGTGTGTGTGTGTGTGTATATACACACACAAATACAGAATATATACATATTATACTTACGTTTTTTGGATGAGCAAATCTCGTTTTATAATCCGCTCCGCGATTTCGTTACTCGTTCGGGCATGCAACGCGCGCGCGCGCATGCTGCACACGCTCACACACGCAGCACACGTGCGCAATTAACGTACAGCGTACGTGGCTTGCGCACGTGCGCGTGCGTAATCGTGCGTGCACACGCATGCACGAGCTAATTATATGATGAAGAGAGAAGTGCTTGGAAAAACTTGCTAAAGTTACCGACGAAGGACGATATGATATTATATAATATACATATATATGTGTATATATATATATATATATATATGTATACACATATATATGTATACACATATATATACATATATATATATATAAAAAATAAAAAACCAAATAATGTTAAAATGACAAAGATGAAGGAATAATAACGATAACCATTATTTATGGTACGTATATACATAACTTATACACTATGATAACGTAAACATATATTCTTGTCATTTTTAGAAGGTTAAATTTATATAATTATATATATATTATACGAGAAGAATAAAAAGGGGGGAGCGCTATTAACGACGTCGGGGCGTAGTTGACTTAACGACGGGGTACTCGCGGATAGGATGTGCGAAAGTTCATTGTGATATTATCAGCAAGATCGTAGATAAATCTTTACCACGTCATACACTCCAAAACTCGTGCACGAATGCGAACTGGAAGCGAGCGAGCGCGGTCTCATTAATCATTCGCAAATTTCCTTCAAGATTCTTGATCCAGCTTTCTTCAGGGGAAAGAAAGGGGGGCGTATGGAGTAAGAGAGATAATAAGAGAATAACATAGTGCTATATTATTTCAATCACGAGATATATTCTAAAATAATTTTAGAAGCGTTAGCCCGCACGATTTCCGCAATGGCACATTCATCGAGCTCGCCGGGAGTAGAAGATCCTCGTAAATTGATCTCAATAACAGGAATAATCGAGACTGAAGCCCTCAGTTGCAGCGCGACGTGGCACGGAAATGTCGCGCGGTTCCATTCTCGCGGATTCAATCGGCTGCTTCGGATCAGATTCAACGAGCGATTGGCGCTGTGGAGGCTGTGCGCACCGCGCATGTGCGGAGTCGCCTATCAGCTCGTGCGATGACCCGCGTCTATCTCGCGTGTTCCGTGCAGATTAAAACGGTCCACCGTGGAGCAGGATCACTCGCCCCCGAGATGTGCGAGCGGACATCTCGCTCGCCGCGGATGATGTGGCACGGGCACGCGTGCCGAACACGAGGCACGAATGGATCGGTTCGGATCGGAATGGATCAGATGCTCGTCTGGAGGCTATTCTTGTCCGCGGACAGGTGCAGCTGGACCGACTCGGACGTTTTCCGTCCCCGTGGGTAATTCTCTCCATCGACGCCACGATTGCACGCAGAAATTGGCTCGCAGGCTCGGACAGTGAACGCTCGTTTCGTTTCCTCTCAACTGGATCTGCGCTCAAGGCCAGAATCCGCGCGATCCCGCAAGGGATCCACGTGCGATATTTATCCGACGGGGAGGGGAGGGAGGATGGCAATCGGGATGTATTATTCGTCGCGTATTCATCTCACACGGCCGTCCGAGACAGACGCTCCTTGCCACGCGCGAGTTGATCACGCGTGGTTCCCTCATTCCCGTGGAACGAGCATTCGCGCATGCTTCTCGCCTTCGTGAGATCCCTGGGAGAGGGTGGATTAAGGTCATTCACGAGCGACGGAGTCCGCTTGAAGGGGATCGTGGAAAGCGACGCTGATCGCGGAGCGGACGGCCCAAACGTAGAGATCGAGGAGGAAAGTGGTGCCAGATCGCTAGCATGAATGCCATGCAACACACGCACGACTCTTTCTCTCACACACCGTGCACACCGACGTACGCGCGTACCATTGCGAGCGACATTCCCGAGATCAGTGAGATACTCAGAGACATATACGCATACAGGCACACATACATACATACATACATATATACACACACATAAAGGAACACGTATACCGGAAAGATGCTTCTGTGCAAGCACCAATTGATAATATCACTACGATCTAAGCTTTTTAAAGTCTAACAGTACTAATAGCGAATATCAAGGAACACAACCTACCGTATAAATAATGATACCATATAATGATTAACGCTAGAATATATATAAATATAAATAATATATATATATATATATAAATATATAAATACGACGGGGTAACGACGATTGTAAACAAACCAAAAAGAAAAAAAATACAACTATTTTATTCAGACAAAGTTTTGCTACAACCGAAGTAGTGTGCATCTTGCTATGAAATAAATGAGACTTAAGTGGGATTGAAAGGTAAACAGAAGAAAAGAGATATTCCTAGTGCACTAAGATGAAAATAATTAATATTGATAATAGTAATCCGTGAGGATCAGCTTTGAATTTATTTTTACATGACGTGATTGTAATGCTGAAACGAATCCGATGCTTGTGAATTAACGTTCCGGGAACGTTATGGCAAGCGACGTTCCGCTCGCGCGAATACCCAGGCGTTCAGGATGATCCCACCGCGTCCGAGGGATCGAGTTCGCGACTCTGTGCCGATTTGGGGCGAGCGTCCGGTCCGCCTCGCTTTAGAAATTCATTTGCATCCGCAGAGAGATCCGCGTCCGTCGTCGCGAATCCGCAACCACCGATGACGCGCACCGCCGACGCACGACATGATCCGACGTAATTCGATTCAAGACGGAGATTGTCCCGCGGACCGGTTGCCAAAGCAAGATCGATATCTCAGGCGGTGGTGAGGTCGGTGAGAGGGTGGTGTAGGTATATTTATGGTCGACGCAAGCGGGGAGAGTCTCAGCGAGCGAGCGAGACGAGATCTCGAAGACTGGACGCGATGAGACGTAAGAACGAGATATAAATGCACGATGAGGCAAGAGGCGGGTCGGGAGAGAGTTGAAGAGGRAGGGGGGAGGGGGAGAGAGAGCGGGGCAGGGAGATGGCGATAAAACGATCGCGGGGGATGCCCGATTAGAAGGCGGGCGTGAAACGTGCGTTTAAAACGAGCGTTTACATTGTCGTCGTACGTAGACTAAAATGACGCCATTCGCGTCGTCCAGTTTGTCGGCGCTTTCCTCTTGCACTTGCTGCATTCGAGCGCAGGTGTCTCGTTCATACGACTTGTCGTGTCGGAATCGGTCGCGGAGCCGCGTGCTCGATCGATCGGTCGATCGCGAGCCGCGATCACGCGCGCAGCGATCCGCGCAGCAACGACAGGCGCGTGCGGTCCGGATCCGCTTTCACGCGCTGTTTCCTAATTTATTATCGCAGCGAGTCTCTTGCCAAAGCAGCGGGAAGAGTCGCGCTTCGTCGCGGGTAACGCGGATCGCCAGCGGCTGATTAGACGCGTGTCGGGAGACATGACAAAGAGAGATGAGAACTCCACGCTTTCTCTTTCTCTCCCTCTCCCTCCCCCCCTCTCTCTCTCTCTCTTTCTTTGCCTTTCTCTCTCTCTCTCTCTCTCTCTCTCTCTCTCTCTCTCTTTCTCTCGTTCTTTTCGAAAGAAGGAACAGATTGGACAGCACATAGCAGCAGTAGCAGCAGCAGCAGCCGCAGCAGCAGCAGCAGCAGCAGCAGCAGCAGCAGCACCCACACCACACGAAAAAACAACCGGAAAACCCATCAACTCTCACGACACCGCTACGCCGCGCTGTTACCAAGTCCCAATTAGACGTAGAACGTAAATTGGAATCGAGTCACGCGCGCCGCGACGCGATCCGGTAGCCGTGGTGTCGGTGATACTAGGAAACAGGGTATGTTTTTGCAATTATTTGCGTAACTTGTAAAGAAAAAAAAAAAAAAAAAGAAAAAAAAAAGAAAAAAAAAAAAAAAAAGAAAAAAAAATGAAAAAGAAAAAAAAAAGGAAAGAAAGAGAGAAATGAAGTTAACGAGAGGCTAAACGCATGTTCGCTATGCACGCGGGGCATGCACCGTACCACACCACATCGCATTACGCAGGCACACTAACGGTACACAGGCACAACACGTAAGCACATACAAGTAAGCGTATACGCATACGCACGCATCGCACACGCATACATCGGGGGTGTATTGTATACACCGCGCGCTGATCCACAGGAAAATCCACATACTAGTAGCAGTCTTAGCGCGCTTCGATGGCACGGAGATACGGGCAAGGCTGCTGAGACATTTGAAAACTAAGGCCGCTGATCGTATTATTTCTTATAGATATATACGAGTAAATTAAAGTAAACTAAACTAAATATGTATCTCATTAGAGACCTAAGCGCGAAGGTCAGAAACTCGTCGCAGATTCGGCAGTGGAGATTCCCGTCGTCGTCGGTTTAGAAACGGAGCCGATTCGGCGAGCGATTGTCCTTGCATCGCGTATTGCTGTCGGGGGCTTTTAATTTTCTCATCTTCGCCAGGGACTTGTTCTCGTTGGGTTTTCGCGTTCCACGCGACTCGACAAACTCGCTTGGCGATCGAGCGTCATCGCGAGGTCGTCGAGGCACGATGAGATTCGGCGAGAAACGCACCGCGTTCGCCATCAAGCGAGTGCGATCTTTGCTCGTTTTTCCTTCTTATCTTCTCATCTCTCTYTCTCTCTCTCTCTCTCTCTCTCTCTCTCTCTCTCTCTCTCTCTCTCTCTCTCTCTCTCTCTCTCTGCCTTTCTTTCCCTTGCCATTTGCCATTCCTTGTTCACTTCGCTTCGACGTCGCGATCGCTTCCTCGCCCCCAGAGTACGTTAAAGAGCATGCGAAGCAGCTAAGGGGGTGCAGACGAGTCGTAACGATAAGGTCGCGACCATTAAGTAATAACTCGCCGCTCGACGTTCAGAGCGATCGATGTCAATTCCTTCAGGTACTCTTACGCGTTCTTACACGCTGCGAGCGACCGGCGCTCCGGCGCACTTTTGTCTGTGTCCTTTCCCCTCTTCCTTTCTTTCATTCTTTCTTCTTTCGTGCTCGCGCGCACGTAACGCGAGACGTAACGCGAGACGAGGTCCGAGATCGCCACGGTATCATCCCGTGCTTCTCCACCCGGCCACATTTCGATCGACTAATCCGGGACCAACCGTTCCTTCCCACCCAGCTCAGCCTAGGTCCCCCTCTCCCCCTCTCCGAAAGAGCAATGTGTTTCCCTAGTTATGCGGCACGCGCGAGAGATTCAGTAGTACAAGTAGCGAGTGCGAATGATCGCCGCAGCGAAGCATGTATTCCTCGCAAAGACCATGGTTTCCTTGCCCTCAACCCCTCAACCCTTTCTCCCTTTCAATCTTCGGAACACGAGCCCAGTCTTAGACCAACGACGGGAGAACCGGGCTTTTCCGCGGCGCGCTTGTGACGCGAGGGACGCGGACTTTAACGACAGGGAGGCGCGCATCTCTATATCTTGTAGAATTACTAGAAACTCCACGTGTATAACGAGCTTAACGTTAGTGCGCTGAGATTCTTTGTAACGCGAGGCTCTCGATTCTCTTGAAGAGATTTTTCCTTTCGAAGGCGAAGCGTGAGCTAAGGACGCACGTCTGTGTTCACCGAACGAGTGCGCGTCCTTCGCGGTGGTAGACAGAATCCAGCGACGATTAATCGACAGCTGTTGTCGTTGAGAAGAGGACAGCAGAAGAATGGCAGATACGAATAACCGGGAGCCCACCTTCCGGGCCCATTTTCCTCGCGTTAGCAAGGTGATCGGGAGTTTTCTTCTTCTGCCGATTCGAGTTCCGGCTCCACTTGGCTCAATGCTTGGCTTCTTCTAACGCTCTCGCAACGATAACGGACGCGTACACGCATGCATGCACACGGAAAGAAAAAGCTGCTGCTTCATTCGTCCTGTTTACTTTCGATGAATTTTCTTGAGGAAATCCAGACAATAGCGTTTACCGTAACGAGGCACGCGCGAGAGAAAGCAGTATTACATCCTTAGATTCGTGTTTATTTGCAGGATCGATGTAGCATTCGATACCGAGCATCTCCAGGATTCTACCATTCGGGTGCTTGCATTCTTCTTAAGGACAATACGTTTTAAGACATAAGTTCCAAAAAGAGGCTTATGGAGGCAAGTGATCTTAGATGACCCGTTAATGACCTCTCCGGTTGCTCGCCTGCGAGACTTCTCCGTGTGTCCTGGCGCGCAAGCCCTTCGATTATTTCCGAGCTTTGTTCTCGCCGTACATCTGAATCGAGTACTCGCGAACGAGATGTCGTCAATACGCGCGACAAGCCGACGACATCCCCAAAATATACAAGGCGTAACGTGAACGAGATATACCACGATCAGGAACATCGACTTGTGACGCCGGAGAAAAGTGAGATAAGTTCTTTTAGCTATTGTTTATTTCTCGCGCCTTTTCATTTCTCCTGTGACGCGAGCAGAAGAGCAGGAAGAGAGCGGAAAGATATCAGATCACCGTGCACGCATTTAGCGATCGTTTGATAGCACGTGTCTCCCACATTCCTTGGATCAAACCGTGCAATAATCGATAAACGCGGGATTGACTTACCGTTTATTCAAGTTCATTGATTCTAGTTGGGAAATACATATCTATATTTTAATTTAGTTTCTTGTTTTTGTTTTTGCGTATTTATTGTTATGTCTCCCATTGTGATGCGATTCTCGCAATATGGATAATCGGAGATGGCCAGCTGCGTCACAAATCGATCAATTGAGGAGCGCAAGTTGCAGATCTTGCGATAGGAGGTGCACGTAGAAACGAATTGAGGGAAAGTAACCACGGATGTCAGAGCGAGAGAGTAACGCGTGGATAAGGGCTTGAGAACGCAAAGACGTAGGGCTTGCGGTGCAGTAGCTTCACGGGACGATGGATATAGCGGTTTGAGAAGATTCGCGTACAGCATAGTTTTATATAGCGAATCGCTCTAAGCGCGTAAGGGAAATATACATGTAACGATTATATTATGATTATCGCTAACTTATTAAGGATAAATGCACTATAATCGCCTGTCGGGGAGGCAAAGTTTACATATGCAGACACGCAAGTCACGGCGCTAAAAGCGTTACTTTACATACATCGTACATATATATATATATATATATATATATATATATCGCGAGCGCATAAATAAATAAATAAATATATATATATATAAATACATGCAAACAAATAACACTTTGTGGAATATGCGCTAGTTTGGCAAGCATGAATAATCGAGACAGATCGACGAAAGCGCGAACGTAAGAAGCAAATGAGGGTGCATGTATGCGACGAATGCATGTTTTGGGATGAACGTGAGCAGAGCGAACATTATACTGAGCGAGGGACGCGACATTACTTGCAGATAGAACATATTTTAAATAATTAATCGCCAAAAGACGAGTTTTTAACTAATCTCGTAGCGCGTAAGGTCAAGATAATTTAACATGTATATATATAATACATATTATATATATATATATATATATATATATATATATATATACATATACAAATACTATAATGATTGAAAGTCGAATCTAAAATTAAATATAAATCTCGAGAGCACACGGGAAGGCATGTAAAAGTAACTTGCAGATGACCAGATAAGGAGCAGATTAAAAAAAAACACTCGAGTTACGACGGATCTCAAAGAAAGCGAATCGGGGAAATCAGGAGACGCGAGTGAGTGTAGAAGCCTCATCGCGCTTGAGAACCGAAAATTCCCATCGGTCGATACGCGATAAAACCTTGCGATTCGGACATTTGTCTCGCGTCTTAATTTCAAGAAAATTCCACATGCAGTCCATAATCGATCGCACTTCCGTCGCACGCGACGTGCATAGACCGGAGATCCGATGGATGTTGAAACATTTTGAGGGGAAAAAAGTGATGCGGGAAACGCTTCTTAATCGGTCGTCGTGCGTTTTTCGCGAGTTCGAATGTCAGTCAAGATCAGAGGATTCGATCTACGGTTGAGACATTCCTGGATGCTACTCAGACGTCCACCGGATGTCCATGATATGCATGATATGCATGATTGGAGAACAATACATAACGAATGAGGGGATAATAATCGGCAATCGTTTATGCGGAGGCTGCGTCGGAGAATCCGGAATCGAGAGCTCGAGATGTCGGGTAGGGCGAATGTTTTCTCTAGCACGCTTCATGGCTACGGTGAGGATAACGTCTAGTTATCGGGGGTGATTCGCTCCTAGGGTTATGCCAATAACGTTTAGATGATGACCCGTGAGAGTAGACATGTCTTGTATCTCTATTGATGTCTGACTTCTGTCGATGAGCCGCGCGCGAGATCGTTTGGTAGGAACTTGCTGGTCAGCATGAGCAACTTGTCGTCGGTTCCGGTTTTCGTTTTCAGCGAGGCTAGGAATAATTGTGCCAACATTGATTCTTCCAAATTACGTCGCCGCCTCGAGCAAACAGCGAGATGAATTATGTCGTTGTGTTGATCGATATTTCTCTCGAGGCGAACTTCTGAGGCATTCTTCTATCTTCTCTCTCAGCGTTGATGCTGGGACCACTCGTTCGTATCGTCATGTGATTTACGGTCAAATCCGCCTAATTTTCATCTCTTAATTACGCCTGATGATTTGCTGCGCATGCCGCAACCGCGACTCGATTATAATCGATTGATGTTTCTTTCTCGTTACTCTCGAAAGGATAAGGGCGGGAACGAAACCGGGCGAGGAATATTGTATAGAAATTATAGTGCATCGCTTCTCGGCGCCTGCTCGGAGTGCAACAGTTGGCTAACAAGTGGCTCTTTCGCACGAGATGCCGAGATGCGTGATAACCGCGCGGACGATCGAAAGCGAGATAAAACGCGAATGCGAATCCTCGAGGCGGAGGATTTTCAATCGAGCCATGTTTGTGAAATTAAAAAAAAATTCAGTCATTGGCAGTTGTTGGCGCAGAGCATGGTAGAATTGTTGGTCGATCAATGTTAGCCGCGATCGGAATCTGTTTTTTTCTTGGGAAAAGCAGTCGGAGAAATGAACATGCGCTCGTACAATTCGAAATGGCGATGCGGAGATGTATCTATCTTCATGAGACTCATCCTAGCGTAAAGGCGAGCTTACTTACTTCGTAACGATTTCGGAATAAGATCCCCCAAGTTTTCTAGATTTAACACGGACGATAATCCACCAGGTCGGATCGCACCGTTGCGTCGGCGTTACGTAGAAATGAAACGTATCGCGCCCTTTTGCGCTCCTTCAAGTTTCAGGAAAGCATCAGATCTGTTGTCGCTGATCAAGACGCAGATGCAAATGAGAATCGAGGGCATGAGGTTTCACGTATTCGAGAGCAGGCGTTAACCTGCGAGTGAAATCTCGCTTTCGATTTTTGTGGTCCGCGGGGGATGCTGGTGATCCAAACGCCCGCACGCGCGCTCTCCGCTCGTTGAGAAAGAATTCCGCCGACCGATGCCGGTGCGCGACGCCGCGATTAACGCTGTGATCCTACGATTTTATCGAATCGTCCATCCAGCTCTGCGAGCTGCCTGCGGATGATGATACCGTGATCCTGCACAATTACGTGCTTCAAAATCGATTCCCAAAGATATTTCTAGTCAAATCGAGAACGTTGAGTGGTCGTTAGCGCAGCGATCGCGCGTGCGATTTTTTTAGCCGCTTGATTGTATTTATATTGGGGATCATGTTTATTACATGTCGGTTTATAGTTTCTCATAGTCTCTTGTAACGCGACGCGCTCTTTTGCTGTTCACTTGATATATTGTACTTGAGATATTTAATATATATTGTTACGAGTACCGTACTTGTTAAACGCCTCCGTTAAACTGAGCGGACCAACGGCAGCTGCCGAGTCGCCTGTTGTCGAAGACCGGAATCCAGATTTCAGATCCTGATTGTACCGTCCAGGCAAGAATAGTATTTCACGAGCATCCACTGATCGCTCCGGCAAACGGCTCATCCATTCTCTCAGCGATCCCGATGTGCAGAATGCAGCATGGAACTTGCGCGTTCTAAACCCATCTGCTTTGCTTTATTCTCCGTATTCCTCTTTTCGGGCGATGATGCTGCATTGAATTCTACTTCGTGTAAGCTTCCCTTCATTTCCCGCGCGCTTCATTTCCGGCATTTCCGACTCATTTTCCATGATTCCTCAAGAAACGGGCGAGCCGTTTCCAGGACGAGCAGCAGATAACGCGAACAAAATGTACAGCGATTTCTTGCGCGCGTTAGTCATTTATTGTTGTCGATTGCGCTCGACGACGAAGATTCGGCAATGACTGGCTCGGCCGGTTGGCGTACGCCGGGAGGCACATTAAGTCTAATCATCACGAAACTACGTGACGGTGCGCGTGACCGTCGAGACTGACCTTAACGCGTTCGCTTGCAGGAATTTCTGAAACAGTGCAATTACGACTTAAAAGTCTGCCGATCTAGTCAGAACGGCGGAGCCGAGGGGAGGGAGAGCCGCGGAAGTTGTAGTGATTTCTAGTCAGGAGAAACGTCGTTTATCGAGTCCGTTCGGGAGACGCGTCGATTATATCGGATATCGTAGACAGGCCGGCATGAGCGAATCTTTAAATAATTATTATACATAAACATATATGCATATACACGTACACGCGCGCATATATGTATGTATATATAGTTTAGGTACATCCTTGCGAAAGCGTAAAAGAATGGCTAAAAGATATACATATATATTTAGTGCGGCGGTCGGTGCGGGATAGGGCGTGTCTTTTTTCGATCGTTGCTTCATCGCGATGGGGCATCGAGAGCGACATGCTGGCGATCCGTGTTATATCTTCTTAAGCGTCTTCATCGTGCTTATAATGGAGAGACAGAAACGAGAAAATGGCGTATTATTACTATTACCTGGACACTTCGCGGCATGTGTCCGATTGACGTTGCCGAGTGTAGCGTTTCACTCGCGTTTTTCAGATCTGGATTTGCTTTCGACCGCCGTAGATCATGCTGGAGACGATCCGACTGCATCCCGTACTCGAGGCTAAAAGTGTAGAATTTTTTAACTGTACTTACTATACTATATAATCTAACCTGTATATTTTTACATATTGAATATAGGGGAGCGAATTTTGGGGGAATTTTCAACGCGCAGAAGGAGAAAGAGCCGCGGTTGGGAATCGAGTATATATAGATGCGAGAGAGAGGACAGACATAAGAAAGAAGACGAATATACGCGTACGCGCCGTAGATACCGAGCTGATGTGAACCTGACGAAGAAACACATTCACACTCATGTAACGCATAGTTGAGCGGGACACGAGTATCCCCGAGCCTTGAGGGAGGAAAGATATTACAGGTCTTAAGAGACGAGATCAGTTTTATTGTTGATTTCGGCGTGGCATACAATAAAATTTTGTAATCGGCGGTCCCGGGGCCGCACTTTCGCGCCCGGGATCCGAGAACGTTGCGTAGTATAATCAAACACCGATATACAATGCGAGTTTTTCCTCGACCATCACGGGGGCGACTCTCGGGAGGGGGGCAGCTAGGAGAATGTCGGTCGCGATTAGACTGCGCGAGAGAAAGAGAGAAAGAGAAAGAGAGAGAGAAAGGGAGAGAGAGAGAGAGAGAGAGAGAGAGAGAGAGAGCGCTCTCCTCCCTGCGAGAGTGGCCGATAACGTAAATCGGATCTGAGGAAAGAGCAAGAGGTCATCCGTCTTTCTCTCAGTGATCCGGAGGACGTGCGTCACAATAGCCACCGCAGAGGCGTCGGAGGAAAATATCTGTACATAGAGAACTGCAACTATACACAGGGTGTACGTACATGCCGGTACACACGTATATACATGCGTGTATATGTATGTGTACATGTACATATACACGCGTATGTATGCATATTGTCCTATATAGCAGAAGTACTAACTATGATAGAGTGCATGAAAATAATAAGATGTTCGCAGCAGATCGGGCGCTTGATGATGGAGAACTTCGCCCCTTTTCCTCTTCATGATGAATCTCACCCTCGCATGAGGTCCTCGGAACGCGAGAGAGACCGTTGCCATATTAATTTGCTTAGATTGCTATGCTCGCACCGCGACGACGACGATGACGAATCGAGACAGATAAAACGCGGATGGCGATGTGAGTCGGGAAAAGACAGAGAAAAGGGGAGGGAAGGAAGAAAGAAAAGCGAGAGAAGTGGCGAGGGCGTATATTCACGGATCAGTTTCGCAAATTGGATTTTTCGATCATTTATTAAATAAATAATTCTTGCCGGCAACCGGGAGATGTGCATTAATAAGCTGACTCGTTTGTCGAATCGGGACACTCATTTCAACATTCGGTTGTTTCTGATAAACGTATCAAATCACGCGCACATTTAGGATTCATGCGATCATGTAAATTATTAATTTCTTGTCTCAAATACGGCATATATTGCGCCATAAAAGGACACGCACGGATGCGCGTTCTTAAGGGATTCTTTTTTAATTTAATTGGCGATATCGCGCGAAGAAAAGATTACAATAAATTATTTATTACGAGGCAGTATTAACAATAGACAATTACGTAAATGCGAATGCGCAAAATTGATGGGTTGATTGATCGAGTTGACGAGATGTATGAATTGTATGAATTAATTGCTTATTGATAGCACATTAGTATGATTATTGTTCGGTTATTATTGTATTATTATTATTATTATTATTATTATTATTATTATTATTATTATTATCGTCGCTATTATTATACCATGCCATCGTCACTGTTATCGCTGTAAGCTGACATTACCACCGAATGACGATTATTATAATTATATAAACAGCGGATAAAGAATCGGAAGAGTGGATCGGACGTAAGATTAAGTGGAAGCGAAACTTCGAGCTAGGATATGTACGTATGGATGGATAGAGAAGCGACAACTCGTTAACGCAAACAATTTCGATTCGGTTGCGAGCGTATGCCGGAAAGAGAAAAAGAGAGGGGAGACAAAGAGAGAGAGAGAGAGAGAGAGAGAAAGACCGGTATGTCATGTATGTAGATGAAAAAATATTTCGACGGCGGGTTAGAGCGCGAGATGCGGCGATTATTAGCATATCAGCGTGTTGAGCTTAGAAGAGAAGAGACGCGCGAAACGATGAGAGACGACGCGTGATAGTAATATTACCAATAGTGCGTATGCGTTTTAGCGAGCGAGCGAGCAAGCGAGAGAGAAAGACAGAGAGAGAGAGAGAGAGAGAGAGAGGGGGGAGGGGGGTTGAGCGCTTGTAGGATGATGATTATTGCGGTTATCTCGGATCGAAGCGAGAGATCAGTCGCAGCGAGCGTGCGTGCTCCATCAGAGCTGAAGTGAGAGAGAACACAAAAGCTGCCGACATTGTTACATCTTTGCATCTCTGAACGAATGCGAATAGATCGTAATACATGGCGGATGATCAACAATCAGAATGATCATGGTTGCACAGTAAGGGAAATGTAACGGAGATGTAACGGAGAATAAGATTAGCAGTATCGAGGCAGCAGCGCATGTTACGCTCCGCATTCTTCGTGGAGGATTATCGCGGGAACTCTCGGATCGATTCGCGATCGCGTCGCTACGCCGAAGCCGTGAATTAATTAAGCGCGAGCGCGCGACAGTGAAACACGTTGTTCGCATATGGGACATGTGTTGCTGCGTCGGTGATGTTATTGCTTTTTTAACGCGGCGATGAAACAGCATCGAGCGGCGACATGTACGTAGGCATAAAAGGTGCAGGTAGAACGCTCGACGGAGATCTCCACAGCTTCGCCGAGGCGAGCAGAATGTTCGGCTGCGAAAATTTCTCGTTGCGAGGGATGAAAGTTTCATAATGACGCATGTAGATGTATATCGGATGCGCGTTATCGAAGCGCGTGCTGCAATGTTACGATCGAGCTGTTTGCGGCGCGATGAAGAACATCGAAAAATTTCGCCGAGAGAGAGAGAGAGAGAGAGAGAGAGAGAGAGAGAGAGAGAGAGGGGGAATGCATGTAGAGAATAAATAGTTATTTACAATGTCACCTTAATCGAGGGCGAGAGAAGAAATACGAGGATGCGAAAGGAAAAGTGAGGAATGGAGGTGCAGAATAGCGCGCGCGAACGGAAGATATGCCATTTTGAATTATTATTTTCATAAGGAACCTGTAATATAAAAATATAATATATAATATATCGATACGGGCGAATTAACAGCATCATCTTATGCTGGGATTTATGATCGAGACGATGATGATGGTTAATATTATTATTATTGCTATTATTATGGTTATTGATTATGATTATTATGGAATGACGATTATTATTATAACGTGGAAATGAAGCTAATGCATTATATAAAGATAAAAAAGAAAAAGTAATTACACTTAACATTTACGTTAGGAAGCTAGATACATACATTTGATGCAAGCGAGAAAATGTAAAACACAGGCGTTCGACGAGAAGTTTAGCTGACATAAATCAATGTCGTACATTTCTATATCAAGATAGAACACGGGAACATATGCAAGAGATTAATTCGCATTATTCGACGAACGTCGCGAGTTACCCGCGAGTTTGGTCCGAGATCCAAGCGAGACGGTGGTGTGATCGAATAGCATGACCTGCGTGACGCGTGAGAATCTCGTCTATCCTGAAATAAATCCTTTATTTTGATTCTCAATTGTGTGCTTCGATATGCCGCGTTTCGGCAGCCAAACAAACCCAAAATCGGATTTCGCATTCTGTCCACTCTTCAATGAGAGCCACGCTGAAGGGGCCTCGGCTGCCAGGAACGCTCGATTTGTCGTTCTTCAAGCAGCCTACTGTTGCTGCGCGGATGCTACAAGTTCGTCCACTTCTTTCGAGATGTGTCCCTACTTTCATCATGGAGGCTGGCCTAATCCCTTCATTGGAAGTGGAAGCTCGGGACCGCACACTCGTTTGGAAGCGGATCGTTTCGGCTTTTATTTATTAAAGGTGTCCTTGAGGATATGATCACTCGGCATCCATAATCGCTCTAGCAAACCGCGAGAGATATCCATCGTCTCTCTGGAGTCGCAGCTTGCTATGCCTATTAATCAGGCAAAACAGTAAGCAATAGCGAGTTGCGAATGGCAGCCGACGCTGGTAGCGTAACGTCAGGGTTCTGCAGCTTCGATCTTCGCCGGATCGGGAAATGACAGATTATTATTATAGCGTATAAATCTACACGAAGGCGGCGTGGCATTATTTTATTCTATATTAATTTCTACGTAATAAAAATACCCTGATTAAAAAGAATCAATGTCATTATTGGAGCACCATCTCTGATTTTATTAAGAGACTCCATTCTATGTAAAAAACAAGATTCTTTGACACATCTGTCTTTGATCTTTCCCGATGATGAATCTCTCATCGTTTCCGAGATAAGGCAGGAGTTAGCAAGTTTTTTGATGCTTGATTATCGCAATTGACCATTCTTGTCCGCGTATCTCTTAAGAATCGCCAATGAGCGGGCAGGATCATGATATTCTAATCTAGCAAAGATGTAAGTAAACCAAATGATCTTTTTCTCTTGGAGAGACCAGCCGAGAAAACTCCTCGACCTTGAGGACACTGATCTCTGCGGCGGATGTTACTCGAAGCGTCGATATTATGTGAAATCCTTATTCTTTGTAATTTTGATTCCTCTCCCAGGTGAAACGGAAAACAAACAAACAGCTTGTGCAGTTCCAATGTAGGCATGTTCGTGAAAGGTGAAACCGATTGCGACGAAACAGACCTCGACGATTGCATTCGATCTCGCGTCGATGGGTTCCTTCCGATATTCGCATTCTCGCGCTCGGATATCCGGACTCGTGATTTCGATAATTTCTTTTTCCGTTCTGTTACGTTTTACGTGAATGCCGAGCCAAAAGTTCTGTGTACGACGTACCTTATCCCACTTGAAGCTCGCATACAGATTACATAACTAGCTATTACGAACATGGCCATTAGCAGAGAAGTGTACCATTCAGATAGTTTATCATAAAAGAAACGGTAATCATCATAGGTATATTAACGACATTATTTATATTATTACGTATATTATATATAAATAATTAATAACACAAATGCTAACCGCCCCCCTTATGGTGAAACATTGCGAGAGGTAGAGAGGGGGGCGGAGAAGCAGGGTGGGAGGGAGGGGAACGGGGAAAGGAAATGGGTGGGATGGGAAAAAAAAGAAAAACAGAAAACTACGAAGAGATTGCCTCAAGAGAGAGGCGCAATGGCGGCAGTGCGCTGTTCCTCGGGAAATTAGCGTTACCGGCACGAAAGCAGCGAGAAAGAGGAGATAGAGAATAAAGCGCCAATTACTTTAACTTCGACAGTACTATTATTTGTATATGCCGAACGATTATGCCGTTTTCAGCGCAACATATTTTGGCAATTCTCTTTGGTGATATGGTTCATAGACCGCGTTTTGGTAAGAGAGAGAACAGAACGAGAGCAAGAGAGAGAAAGGGAGAAAAAGGGGAGAGAGAGAGAGAGAGAGAGAGAGAGAGAGAGAGAGAGAGAGAGGGCGGAGATACTGGAGAGAGGAAGAAAAAGAGAAATAAGAGGATAAAATAAACGAACAAAATAAAAATCAGAAGTTTCTATACTTTTTACGGAGATTGTTATAGTCTAAGCGCACACTGATCAAGGCATTCGTCGCTCGGCAAAAACATAATACAATTATTAATATAAAATTTATAACAGAAATAAAATAAATGAAGTTAATAAATATGTACACTGTATAATAAACATTATTTCCTATTAATAATTAATGTCTCTTTATTTAACTCACTTTCCTCGCGAAGATCGATGCATCATACCATACATGTATAAAAACTGTACCCAAAGTATGTAAAAAGATATGTATAATAAAAGATAATTCATTACGCATCTCTTAACAATATAGCATTTTCCTCATATAATCATTCCTGCATGCCGATATAAGTTATATCCATACAAATTGTATCTATTATGTATTTATATTGAGGATTTCTTAATATCACATAATAATTAGTCTACAATGCACATGTTTCGGCATACTCGCTCGGACAGCGTTCATTTTTAATAATTTTTATATTCATTTTATTCAATGATTCTTAAAAGAGATCCACAGAGAAAAAGAACAATTCTCGTGTCCTGCGTGTATCACGTTATCCATGCACATACGTTATCCCAGTCGTTAAACTAGTTTCTTTCCTTTTCCTCTATGCTTCTCTTCCTCGTATAGCTACGGTCTCGCAACTACGGAAGGTATTGAGACCAGTAGAATGTAACTAAGTATGCTCTTCATGGAAGGTGTGCCGATAGGGCATCTCCCTGGTTTTGTTATCCGCTTCGAATTCTGTCAAGCAGATCGAGCGCTGCGATTGCATTCGATCTTGATTTCCGGCAGGCTGCCGATCACATCCTTCGACGCTGATGGTGCGAGCCTCGACACGCCTTCCGGTATAAAGAAATACCAGAAGAAAAACCATAGCATGTGAATCATGCTGCCCAATTTCCATGTCACGTGGAGCAATTCGAAACCATCAGTAGCTTTTTCCGCTTCACTAGCAAAAATCAGAGAGTGGAAGCGATCTCGATCCGACGACGAGACCTCTTTGATCCAGCTGATCCCTGCGGAGGAGATGAAAATTATCCGCCAGAAATTTGGGCTAATACTGCAAAATGAACGAATTTGAAACTTGAAACAGAGAGAAAACCAGAGAAGAGTCGCGAAATTGTTGGAATCGTTGGAATCGACTTCCGAAAGCGGAAGTCTCTGCAATTACTTTGAACGGTATGATACTCCGATGTTGATCACGAATATGCAATAGATCGATGACGGACGCGGCGCTTTCAATGGACGAACGTTCGGAGAAATTCAGAGTGCCATCAGGATGCGATTAGAAACGGGCGATAACGTCGATCATCGAGAAATGCATTCCTTCCTAGCATTCTGTTCTTGCGTGGCTGCCGTGACCGTAATGCGATAAAGTCACTTCTCCGGCGAGAAATTCCAATCACTCTCTGCACTCAACCGTCGATAATAACACCAGCGTTCCCACTATCTTCGAAATCCACAAGCCACGACACCACTCGATCACTCAACATCATTGACTGATTCCGTTCGCAAACAGAATGATCTTTCGTCGATTCGTAATAGCAATCGTGACGGGATCACGTTCAGCAGTATGGCCGAATATGGCCCAATATGGCCCAGTATGGCTAGTACGGAATATAGACAATTGTGTCCGAGTACGGCCGAATATGGTTTAGTAAGACCAAGTATGGCCGGATTTGATCAAGTATGAACGAGTATTGCGGAGCATAGCCGGCGAGTACGGCCGAGAATGGCCGAATATGAGGAAGTATGGCACAACATGGCTCAGTCTGGCCCAGCATGGACCAGCATGGAGAAGTATGGCCTAATATCTATGACCAATGACCAATATTATCACAGTAGCTGCTGTTCTGACAAACTGTTAAAATGTGCGAGATATGGTCATATAGGACACACTGTGTCAGCAATGGTGAAATATGGACTGAAAAGGCCATTAAATGTCCCATTCGTCTAGTTAAAGCTTAGAATGATCAAATTTTGCCAAATTGGCCCCATTATGGCCAGATCCGCACATCATTGGAAAGATACGTTAGATTTTGCTATACATGGCACGATATGCTAACATTGGACAAAAGCCTCTTAAAATGGCCTATAGAGGTTTGATATGATCAATAATGGCCAAGTATGATCATTTATGGCTATATTTGCCCCAGAATTGCCAGTTCTGAACAACTTTGTCGAAATATGTCAGCTATGAAATTGAGTGGCACACTTTGACAAAGATTGTCAAACATGCCCTAATATGGCGTATTATGGAAAAATAGTTACTGCAAGAAAGCCACAAGATCGGCAAAAAGCAAGTTGCCAGTTCTTGACTTGAGCATATACACTCGACTTGAATATACATATTCACTTGGGTAGCGAACGTTCTTGCGTTAGCTCCTTTTAAATATTTCTCAGCGTATGTGAACTTAACATGTAATAATACGAACGAAAAATTAAGAATAGTGATTTGTGAAAAAGTATCCTGAATATAGATACATCGAACAAACAAGAGAATCAAGCGAACAAGAACATTAAGAAAACAATCCGGTAATACGTTATTTCAAAACAAAAAATAGTATAATGCTATAATGCAAATTATATTAACATAGATCTTTCAGATTAAAAATGTAGGGATGGTTCTATTCCTTGATGATGATGTTAAATGAATGGGTTTTCGATTGATAAAACAATAAGTAAAGAAACTCTTTATTACTCTTCATAAAGATATAACATCTCTCGATAGGCTAGCTAACTCTATAGCTTCGCCGTTCACAACTCTACAACTCTACTCGGCTACTGTCTATCACACACTGCATCACTCGCACACTCTCTCTCGTCATTGCTGCCCTCGATCTTTATATACCCAAAAATGATGCTACATTTCAGAATTGTCGGCTAATCGCTATATATCATCTGGATGAATCATGTCGTCCCGCGAGCTTCCGGGCACCAATAGTTTCTCCTACGGTTGCTTTGCTGGACGCACACACGCTCGTGTGCGTCGGCTTCTTTGATTACACACTTTTGATATATACCGCCACCGATAATTCCTTTCTTCTATACTACACTCGGCCATCCTGCATTGATATCCGTCCCGGATATCTATCAATTACTACTATCTTATAATTCCAACTCTTTGTAATTTTATTTATACATTTGTTTTTTGATTAGGGATAATATAGAAAACAAAATAACGAAAGAATGCTGGAACCAATAATCTTATTGTTTGGAAGCTTAATTGCTTTCTGGATTTTATCAGGATCTGTTACAAGAATATTACATATCCTATGGGAAATATTTATGGAAGCATTCGAAAATATATCGAAAATCAGAAAATATATTAATTTTTCTAGTAAATTTGTTGAATAGACGAGTAAGTAATACATATTGATCTCACAAGACACAAATAGATAACTACACACACACACACACACACACACACACACACACACACACACACACACACACACACACACACACATTACTTCTTTTAATCTAAGATTATATAATTTATATCGTATATTACATAATTATGTTAATTATATAAGTTTTATTATATATGTAATATAATCTATATCATGTTATTTCCATCTGTTCAATATATTAAAGAATTGATCAGAAAAATATTTTAGTTGTTACAGGATCAACTGATGGCATTAGCAAAACTTACGCTAAAGAATTAGCTGCAAGGCATATAAATCTAGTTCTTAACAATCGCAATTTAAAGAAACTTCAAAATACAAAAGAGAAAATACTTCTAATAAATTTTAAAGTGAAGATAAAACTCATAACGGTAGATTTTAGCGAAGGAAAAGAAGTGTTTGATAAAATTCGTATCGAATTAGGAAATATTTCCATTGGTATATTAGGTAATTACGTGAAATGATAAATTTAATAATTATTATCCATATTATAATTTATACATTTTTTAATTTAATTTAAAATAATTTAAACTTAAATTTATTTATTCGCAAAAAAGATCAACTGAATTAATAAGTTTTCACATTATAATTATGTCATCTCTGACATGCCATTTTTAAGAAATAAGAATAATTAAATTTTAGGGAACAATTGTAATTGTTATATATATATATTTTTTTTATTAGAAATATATGAATGGATAAAATAAAATACCAATTATATATTTATTTCTTAAAATTTAATTTAATATATATTTTTATCTAAAGTATATCTAAAGTATAATTTCATAAACATATATATATGTGAATACATACATATATACATATATATATTCAATATTTAATAAATATATATCGTTCATATCCAAACGCTATTTTCAATATAAATGATTATTAAATGATTTTCCTCAAATAAGTTATATGACTCGATTGACTATTTTATAAATTTCCATTTTCAGTCAATAACGTATAATGTATGATTACCCAACGTATTTTGAAGAAATACCTGATAAGAAGTTATGGGATATGATCAATGTAAACGTAGGCACGATTATTCTAATGACTAAACTAGTCATTAAACAAATGCGAAAACGTAGAAAAGGTGCAATTATAAATATTTCTTCCGCATCAGAGTTCCAACCGATGCCTTTAATGGCCGTATATATATTATTATATATATATATATATATATATATATATATATATATATATATATATATATATATAAATTTCTGTTTCTTTATTGAAAAACAGGTTTCGAATATGTTTATTCCTGATGCCACAACTTATGCGAAAAATGCTATTGCTATTCTTAGCAAAATGGATACAATCAATGGATATTGCGCAGCATCCAAAAATTGTTTGTCATAATAATGCCGAAGTGGAGGATAAGGACAAAAATTAAAAAAAGCGAAATTATTATGGACGACAAGAGTCGCCATGCGTAATATCTGCAACCATAGCGCCAACTCTTTTACGAAAGCCTAGAGATCAGTTGAGAAGCTGTCTTTAATTTCGCAAAGTAGTCCTTCAGACCTCGTGGGAAGCCTGCGAAACATCGAGGAATCCCGCCGTGCAGTATCTATCTGCTTCTATATCATTATTTAGTTTTTAATAATTTCTATGCATCTGTTCTATGGTTGCGTATTTATGTCGGAAAACAAACTGATGATCGGGAATTAATTTATGTTTCCCTGTTATTGTGAAGAGCCTTAGGAGTAGAAGTTTCTCAAATAATTTTGATAAGACCGGTAGTAAACTGATCGGTCTATTCGATGTTGCAAGTTCTGTAGATTTGCCAGGCTTCTGAATAATATCATAATAATTTATGTTACCTTTCATTGGGGTGGAAAAGAACCTGTTTGAGGACTGCATTGCATAATTGGGTGATAAATTTTATTCCTATTTCTGGCAGATTCAGCAGAACTTGATGAATTATGAGATCGTAATCCCGTGCCTTCTTTGGATTCAGATTTTTTATTATGGCTCATACTGTTTGAACAGTGAAAGACTTTGGTATTCATTGCAGCAGGTATGCGAGATGGCATCCGAGAATAGGTTATTTTCCTCTTCTAAAGTAATCTCATGCGAGATAGGCTTAAAGGCTTGGAGAAATGTATAACGAATGTTTTGGCCTTCTCTTCTTCACTTCTGACCCAGCATCCGTTTTGGTTTCTAATAGGCGGATATTGTGTCCGCGGGCGTTTCAGTCTCTTAGTAACTTTCCGTAGAGAATGATTGGTTGTAGCAGTACGGCTTAACTTGCTTAGATATTTTTGTATCTCCTGGTTTCTTTCCAAGTCCAGCAAATTTTAAATGCTTTGATGGCTCGATTTAATTTAGCTTGATAACGGGCATCTGTTAGTTTGCCATAACTTACGAAGCTTTCTCTTTTCTTATAGTTTGTCTTTTATTGCAGATGAATATTCGATATTGATATCTAGATTGTTACCCGTCATCGTTGCATTCCAGATGGTTTCTTGTACAGTATGTTGTAAAACTTTCAACTACGCAAATGATATCGTCGTCGGTTTTTTGTTATTTTGTGAAATATTTTATTTTATTTTATTTTCTATTAGATTATTTAATTAATTTGAATTGTTGAAAAAAGAAGGATTGTTATTAAAATATAATGAAAATAACAATATTGTATGATTTATGTTATTATGATATTCTCTTAACTGAAATCATTATTGATAAGATTTTAAAAAGATCATATAAATGAAAGTTAAAAAAGATAATGAATTTTAATGAGTAAGATTTGTCATCATAAAAGATAGAAGTAACTATATTTAATAAGAAAAATTATTTTTTTGTATATGGATTCATGCTACCTAATAGCTTATTATTTTAGCCATGTATTAGCTAACATGTTATTTTAAAATTAATAATTATAAATTGCATACATTGTAAAGAAGAAAAAAAAGAAGAAAATAGATTAGGATAGATATATTTTTATTATATATTATAAAAACAAAATTTAATATAATAAAAAATAATTCTGGAAAGTTAAGGAAATATATAAAGAATTTTATTCGGATAAGTAGTTTGTTATACATGAATATAAAAATAGCATAGTTATTAGGATGTTATTACATAGTTTCTTCTTCTTCTTTCTCTTATAGAATCATGTTCTGTATTTTATCCAATGTTTTATTCTCCTGTGATCTTGATGTCCAACTTTTTCATTAACGTTTTGGAGATCTTCGAAATGATCTGGAGGTATTTGGTTTTCCATTTTTTGCGATTTTTGTAAAAAAATTGTTGTCATCCATACTGTTTACATAATCTCTCTAGTCTGCTGATTCTGCCCCATCTTCTGACATCTTGAAGCTCGCAGATTTTACGAATGTCTTCCTCGCGAATTCTATTCGGCAGAACCTTCGCAATTTATTCAGTATCCGTTCGAAAATATACGCAATCTTAAAATATTCATTAGAACCTACATTTAAAATTATTATCAATATTCTTGAAAAATACTACATGTTTCCTAAAAAATATTATTTTCCTTTTCTTTGTTCTTCTTGTTTAAAATAATTTTGACGCAAATACTTATTTAAAATGAAACTAATTTTTATTCTCATCCACTTTGGCATTATTAGGATAAATAATTTTTGGATGCTGTGAGCCCAATATCCAGTGATTGTATCCATTTTGCTAAGAGTAACAATAGCATTCTTCGCATAAGTTGTGGCATCAGGGATAAACATATTCGAAACCTGTTTTTCAATAAAGAAACAGAGATTTATATATATATATATATATATATATATATATATATATATATATATTATTAAGAAACATATGTATATATATGTTTATATATATATGTATAATGTTTATATATATTATTATATATATTATATATGTACATATAATTATATATTATTTATTGTAAGTAACATATATATATATTTCTTAATAATTCCAAGATAATTCTAAATATGAAATTAATATATAATTAGAAGATATGATTGGTACTAATACATGATTAGAAATTATTAGATTCCAATTATTTTAATAACATACTGATTTTGTATAATACACATACCTGAAGGTGATGACTGTAAGCATTCATTTTAGTAGTAATGTAGAAGGGGGATAAATGTTGAACGCTTATGCCGAATTGCGAGTATTCCGCCCTGATAGCTTCGGAAAAGCTTTTTATATATATTTTGGTGGCAGAATATACGGTCATTAAAGGCATTGGTTGTAACTCTGATGCGGAAGAAATATTTATAATTGCACCTTTTCTACGTTTTCGCATTTGTTTAATGACTAGTTTAGTCATTAGAGTAGTCGTGCCTACGTTTATATTGATCATATCCCATAACTTCTTGTCAGGTATTTCTTCAAAATACGTTGGGTAATCATACATTATACCAACATTATTGACTGAAAATGGAAATTTATAAAAAAGTCAATCGAGTCATATAACTTATTTGAGGAAAATCATTTAATAATCATTTATATTGAAAATAGCGTTTGGATATGAACGATATATATTTATTAAATATTGAATATATATATGTATATATGTATGTATTCACATATATATATGTTTATGAAATTATACTTTAGATATACTTTAGATAAAAATATATATTAAATTAAATTTTAAGAAATAAATATATAATTGGTATTTTATTTTATCCA